>JAPYYV010007527.1:0-15245 GCA_030522625.1 Copidosoma aretas | reverse complement strand
CCGGAGCGTCTTTTTTTTTTTTTTTTCTAGCTGGGTGGCTGCGCGCGCGATATTGGGCGAGTAAACAAAGGAGCGAGCAGCGGCAACCTATACCAATCAGTCAGCCCTCGCCTGCGTCTCCGTGGCGTGTGCCGTGATAGTTTTTTTTTTTCTTTTTCTTTTCGTTCTCATCCGACGGCTGTGCATGTAGCCTCGGTGGAATCGGCGGTGGATTTAGGGGGAATCGTACGTGATAGTTCTGGCATCCAACACTGACTATGAAGCAGATAATGTATCTACAGTTAAAGAGACTCGAAGGAAAAACTTATGGAATACTTGGATTGAAGATGGTCTGGTTCTTTACTGTACAATCGATTTCAAGCAGAGCAGTCTCTACGCGTAATATGGTTGACTCAGCGAACTCTCGTAATCGACTTGATATTTTCCAATGCATTGGATACTGCACAATAACTAGTGACTGCGAGTAAATGACAGAAACCAAATTCTTCATAAGTATTGTCAATAACGAACTCTTGGCACTCGTTCCCGGCATCTGCGGCCACTCGTGCGAGGCAATTACACCTCGTGTGGGAAATCTTCTTTCCCGCACTTGTTACGTAAATAACTATTATCAATTGGTACATGAAGGCGAATAAATAAATAAATAACTCTATTGTAAGTAATGTATTTTCATGTTGTTATTCATAAACTAGGTGCAATAAAAAAGAACATGGAAAAGACCTTTAATTGAAGAGTTTATTTTTAACATATAGAATAAAATCTTTCAAACAAAAACCTGTCTCTTCGCTTGCTTAAAATATACTATCAAAAAATGTTAAAATGTTTTCTAAATACTACTTAGCAACCGATGAGCAAAGATAAAACTTATATTAGAATTTATTGGCATATTTGCATTTTTACGATTTTTTAATTTTTTTATCTTTAACCTGTCTGTTTTGAGTATTTGACTTCCTACAGAGTCTGTCGTCTGCAATGTTAAGTAGAAACAGACAAGCAAAGTCAGACGATAAATAATCGACAGGTACTAAATGCCATCTGTATTGAAATCTGTAAATTTTCGATTTCTAATTACCAAATGTAAAAAATATATGTATAAAAGCAATGCTCTTATACTATATTGAATTGTCATGAATAACAAGCGATTTCGTAAAAAAAAAAATGAAATTGGCAAGATTCCGCCTATTCTGCCATAGACAGACAAACTGAGAGACAGGCAGATACAACATACGAGTTCAATAAAAACAACCATAAAAAAAAAATTTACGTTAAAAAATAAAAGATATTTAAAAGCTGGCTAGAGAAATTATTGAGATGGTGTAATGGCAAAAATTGAAAGATAAAAAAAAAACAATTTTTTTAAAAATAAATTCATCTTTGTTTCAGTTATCTGACGTATAAGGTAGATTCATGATACTTAGCTATATGTTATCCGCATGAATCTTGGATTCGTGCGAAACATGATTTAAATTCCAATATAAATCCACCTTCTTGATGAAAAATAATGATTATCTTTCTAACAATGCAGTGAAACGCTAATGGAATATGCTTCATCATTGTATTGATATTTACGAGATGGTACCGTAAATCCGTCTTTGATTCTATTAATACAATAGCATATATTTTTTCAACAAAGTTCTGAAACATTTAATTTTTCAATCAAAAAATTGCAAATGTGATAAATTTTAAACTAAAAGTTATTTCAGAGAAGACCGATGATATCGTTTATTTCATTTTTTCTCTTTTCTTGTACGAGCATCGTGAGAGATAATAAAAGGTAATAAACAGTTATGGTAGTCAGTATGTTGTAGAATATAAAGGAGAAAGAGAGAGAGAGAGAGAGGAAGAGAGTAAGTTTGATTTATCGATAACGAGCTTTTATAACGTGAAGATCGTAAATGTTTGATTGAAAAGTATAAATACACTAACTCTCAGTAATTCTACAAAAATTAACTGTTATTTTTATAAAGCAGGGTAAAGGAGAGATATGCAAGAAAAGAGAAATATTTATCGATAAACGGAGGGATGTCAGCTTGCAGATAACAAGGGGCTCGTCTTGTGAGATAAAAATGTACAACGTTGTAGTCGAAGTATAATATGTTGGATGGCATTGACGTAGCCCAGGATAGAGAAGAATAACACAAATATTTTCAACAGCCTTCAATGTTCTGAATTTCGAATTGCATAACAGAATTTTCCTTCAAAGTTTTTGATTAAAAACATATGAAAAAAAAAATATACTTCAAAATTAGATATCCATTCATAGATCATTTACATGTTTGCCCAGATAAATACAACAATCTCACGTGTTATCTGTAAAATTCGCACTACATTAAGGTATCGTGGTCAAAGTCATTCAGATATTTTACCGGCATTGCAGTTATAAAACTCTAACTACTACCAAAGTAATCAAATAAGAAAAAAAAAAAGATAGCATCCAAAATAAAATTAACTTGATTCCGACTTGCTAATCAAACATCAATTCATGCTTCACACTACCACACCAAAATCTGTGCAAGTCTTACCGGCTATACTCATATGCTTACACTAGCAATTCCGGTAAATGTATATCGAACGACTTCTCCGCCGTACTTTTGCTGGCCCGACGCGACACTCACCCTCTCGTCTCTCGCCCTTCCCCTTGACTCGAGCTTTATTAATTATCCCCCGGATTTAATTTATCCCCCCCCCCCCCCCTAGCTGTCTCGTAAACTTTCTCTCTCTCTCCCTGCAGAGACACACACACACACACAAGACCTTCCCGGACGCTGCCTATACGCTCTGTATCTTCGATCTCTCCCCAATGCTTCCGCACACTGAGTAATAGTACGGCAGTCTAGACGAATTTTATCGCTCGTCGTACGAAGCTTGTTTTTTGTCCACGTGAAAAAGGGGAGTTGCTGCAGGTGTCAAGTACCCTGACTCACGAGGGCTCGCGTGTCTCAGCTCTCTTTTTCAACGATTCCTCGCGTCTCCCTCGTTCCCTTTGCTCCGAAGGTAAGCAAATACATATGCCGACTCCCCAAACGAAAGGGAAAGTGCAGGCGTATACATACAAACTCGTGTTTAGTTTATGATCGTGCGTGCCAAAGGCGTATGGATGCTATTGGAGCCATGTGAAGGACATGCGTTGTAATCATTTGAGTTCTATCATGAGAACGAAGGGAGTGGAGATGGTCGAATTTTTTTTGTCTTTTTAAAGAGTGTTTTCATGATTCATCCATGGTAATGAATTTTTTTCAACAAACTTTTTTATTGCCACAGTTAGTTGGCGATTTTCTGCTGGGTCTAATCAGCAGTTGCTGCTGCGTTTTTTTCAAGCATCACTTACTATCTTTAGTTCGTGTTCTTAAGTTAATGTGATAATTTATTACGGTTGTACTTCAAATAAAAGTTGTGTCTCGCATCTTGGTTTATTCAGGACATTTTATCGAGGGCTTAAGGCTATTCATACGATTCAAAAGTTACCAAATTAAAGTCCGTGCGATTAGACTGAAAAGTGCCAGTTGGTAAGTACTAGCGCTTAATCAACGGTTTTAGATTGATATTTTTTCAAGTAAATCACAAAATTCGATATGAATGATGGGAAACGTTGTTGAATTCAGTTTAAAAAATTCGGTAAAAAAAGCATGTAAGATCGTGCGACCATTAATCACCTCCCTGCACTAAAGGTTAGGCAGTTAGGCACTTAACTTCAAATTAAGCAAGCGCAATTCATCCCGCGGTGATGATTAAAAATATGAATATCCCGCGTGAATTAAGCCCAGGCTCTTCGAACGATGGCAAGTCGTTAATCCGCATCGCCCTGCGGAATGGAAAAAGAGTCTCTATTAGCAAATTGAAATTTTTCCACGTCACCTGTGCATCATACGCTCGAGCGACGACACGCGCCAGATATAAATGAAGGCTCAGCCTTGAAATAAGCATCAGCGGCGTTTAATCCACTTGGTTCTCGCCATTTCGGCGCAAAAGCTCGGCACTCGTGGGAGAATTAAAAGCGAAATATCCGGGAAAATTTTGCGGCGATAATCAGGGCATGAAAAAGCTCCCCTGAGCCTCGAGCGCGGAGTAAAAAGGAGAAGATGAATTCGACCCGAGGGGAATGGGGTGGAGCGCTGCTCGGAGCTTGTGAACAAAAAGGCGCGTGGGGCAGGAAATAAGATCGAAAGAGACAGTGGCGGGGTGTCAATGTTCCAGGTTTGAGTTGTTATAGCGAACCGTTTGAATGTTCCGGAGTGTACGTGGAATTATGTAGGACCGAAGGTACCGGATCCGCGTACCGAAGGTGTGATACGTTTTATAATTTGCTAACACTAGGGCGATTTTCGATTGTCGACTCATCGTAGCTCGTTTTCATTTCCACTCTACTACAGTTTCATTCTGGACAAGGCTAATCTGTGCATAATGAAATCTGTGCAAAATAAGACATCGGATTCCTGCAATGTCCAAAGCACTACGCAAAGAAACAGTAAACTGTCATGCCAGTGACATTGTCAACGAAACCTGAAACAGATGATGTTGTATGTCACAATAGGTATATCTTATTCTGTTTATGGAGACACAAATTTATGTTTGTCGTATTCCACATTGGGGACAATTCATATTTCCACGTAAAACTATTTAACAGCATTAAAATGGCATTCGAAAATTTATATCATCTATCATGGAGACAAAGAGTATCAAAAACGACTATAAACATGAGGATTCAAATAACAACCGACTTTTTATTAGATCATAAAGAAAAAAGCTCGATGAAACTGTATTCTCACTACTAATCCCTTGTAGATACAAGTTTGACAACGCAAAGCAGGCTCTAATTATATGTCCATTCAGTCGGAGCAATAAACCACCACGTGCTCGTTGTGATTTTACATTAAATTTCGCATTATCCCAAACGAAACGGCCGTCGCGTACAATGGAACGAAATTCCGCGCGCTGACTATTGCTTCGGATAAATTAGTGCATTGAAAATTTTCATCTCATTGATTCATCGTGCACAACGCGCTTTATCAATCAAAAGTGCATGGCAAACAGTCCGCGCATCAGCCGGGGGTGAAGCTGTTCGAAATACATTTCCCTCCGACAAAGGCCCTCGATTACATTGATCCCTCGGAGCATCGGTGCAGCTACTCTTGCTGGTGTTACTTGTCGTTTTCGACATACCCATTGTGGCTTCCAGCGCTCAGTCCTCATGAATATTGGAACATAAAAGCTGTGTACCTATGGCGTTGAAAAAAAAAATGCGTCGAAGGGGTGTCGGCAGCGAATAAACACATTTCCGGGAGAAGCGCACGGTAACGCTTGTAAACACATGGACTCGTGGGTGTGCTTTCGCAGACACGTTAATTATAAATGTACTTTCGATGTTTACCGACGCCGATGGGGAGGTAAAATAAAACGCGGAAATTGCCCGCGACGCTACCATTACATTTTTCGCAGAAAAGCTCGAGCTTTCAATTATGGAGCGCCTCGAAACGCGAATGCGTATTTTGACTGGTTTTCGACTGGCTTTTTGGTTCCATCAAGATAATATCGAGCGGCGAACATTTAAAAAAGCAATCCTCGGCAACGGCAGGACCGACGAGTAATTTATTCCACGCGGGGGAAAAATATCCCTCGGGCTTTTCGTTGAATCAACGGTGCATTAAATGACACGCACAGATGGTGTTTTTACTATTAATGGACATCTTTCGGAGGAGAAGGCGATTCCGAGACCTTACGTCTCGCCGACGGACGACAATAGCATCGAAGAGCTCATCTGGTTGTTTGAATTTCGCAGCACGACAGGACTACTCCTCGGCGCGACTATCGGCCGGAGTAACCAGCCATTAAAAGCTCGTTGTGCAAAAATCACCAGTCTACTCCAAGAGAAGAAAGAAAGGGGGGTAAACTGCCGCGAAAAACGGACCCAACCACCCGGGCCGTTACGCGTCTCAACGCAACGTGCCGTAACTGCCGATGAGTCGGAGTGGTGCGACTCGAATGCCGAGCGTCTCTATTCTCCGCGCGTTCCCCTCCCCTTCGCCGCTCTCGAGAGCTGTACATTTTCTCGTCGCGGAACTCCACGGGAGTCGCTCTAATTTACGATGCAAGTTGAGATAATAATTGGGTCATTCGGAAAGAAGAAGAAGAAGAGGTGGAGGAGGAGGAGCTGGAAGGAGAAAGGGAAGGGGCTCGCGCGATTCCGAGCTGCGCTAAAAGGTCCGGAATATAATCGAGAATCGTGACTCCCTTTGTGATGCATCGGCTCCTCGACACGAGAAGTGCATTTTAAGCTGGGAACGTTTCGCTCCCTTTTAATTTAATCTCTCCGTCTTCTTTTTTCAATGAGTGGCCGGAAGATATCGAGGTGTACTCCGAGGACCCGAGATGAACTGGAAAAACGGAACCCATCGAATTTGTGTGGCCTGGTTGGTTCGATCGTTCGTTCTATTTCTCATCTTTTGTGGGTGGCGGGAATGAAGTGGATAGTATCCTTTAATTAAGAAAAGGGAGACAAAGCTCGTCATATGAACTGTGATGCTGGTTGTTTGAGCCATTTTAGAAATAAATGACATTTATTATTCCTTGAGAAAAACAAATTAATGCCTCTCTTACGAAGCATGAATCTTTTTTAAACTAATTTCCATCATAGATGTAGCAAAAATCATTATTTTGTCTCAAGAGTTTTATTTTCGTCTCAAACGAGAAAGGTCTTTAGTCATTTTCGCGTAAAGTTGGCTATTCTCGACTAATAATCAATTTAATGTTTGAAAAATAGAATAACCGCTATTTTCAACGTTAAAGTACAATGGCAATCAAACTATGCCAACATTTTTATATCATTTTTGAACATATATTATTAAAATCCTAAAGATGGTAGAAACGAAATGTTTTCATAGGATCTTTATCAGCTTTAAATTGTTAAAAGTTGGAAAGTGTCAACTTCACGAAAAAATAGCAAACGAGCTCTTTCGTTTCAAATGATAAGAAAGCACGAGTTAGCAGTATTTTGCAATTCGTTAAAAAAACTTTTGTTAACGAATGGGCACTAGATATTTGTTCAGTAGAGTTTTCAACCTTGCCTTGAGATTTATTTCAAATATAGATCTGTGAGAAAATCTTCCCCTTGTTCAACACATCCGAAGCCTACATTTCTTCATCATTTAACAAGTTTTTACACGTATTAGTACACATATTATTGATTTTGTTAATGTAGAGGCTTTTTACTAAGCTAATAAGCTTAGGCTACATATTTTATTTATTATTAAACAAAACGGGTGAAATACTCTCCAATTGGACACTACAATACTACTCTTGATTCATTATTTACATCAGACTAATTTAAAAATATCGTCCTATTAACGAATACACCGATACTTAAAAAAACTACGAAAAATCCTCGATCAATAATCGATCGCGTCAATTGTTTAATATATGGCAGCTTAAGCGAGACCCCCTGCTCCTGCAATTCGATCCAAGCAGAGCAGGAAGCTTTGAAAGACGAGTCCCGCGGCTCGCACGGTAAAAAGAGGGAATCGAGATGGTTTTGATCAGAACAGGATGCGATCGACGGGAGCTTTTAGCAAAGCGAGCTCGCGCCATCTCGCTGACGTGCCTTAAGCGCTTTGATAAATTTACGGAGTGGCTGCTGAGTTTAGTCACCGAAGCCGCCTCAATAAGGTACCCGCTTGATCGAGGTGTCGAGTGCAAGGAGAAGGATATTTTCTCTCTCTTCCGGTCGTATCGTGTTTAACGAAGCTTTTTCGCGCTTTTCTGAGAAAGTCGCGATTCATCAGAATTCTCGAATTCTTTCTCCACCCTCATCGCTCCCCGGGTCATTTAATCTTCGTTAAACCCTGCAAAACAGAGCTTTCGTGCTCCATCAAGTGCACGCTTTTGGATAACCGTTCGGAACATTTTTCGTCCTCTGTGCTGAAGGTAATCTGGCTGCGGGAAAAAACGCACTCGATGAATTTATTACGGAGAATCTGCAAAAAATATCACTATAATGGCTCAAGCCATTACAGAGTACCTTAAAATTCTTCGGTGGATATTTGTCTTGGCTCCTCCCTCCTTCTCATCTTGACTGTCTCAGCGAGAGACCGGAGCACGAACTGAAAAAAGGGAAAATAATTTTCATTCCAGGTGTGTGGAAATTTTTCTAAATTACTTTTCTCGCGTTTTTCACGTAGATGAAAATATTTTGATTACGTGTAAGCTGCCGTTCAAAATTGAACTTCTTTACAGTACTTTGTAAAACACTGTTTATCACAACATTGACACGATTATTATCATAATTTTAATTACTACTAAAACGTTTGTATTCCTTTTTATTTATTCATTTATTTATTTTGTCAATTATATAAGGTAGTATAACCTGTAGACGTAAATCCTGATGCTTTTATCAATTAAAAATATTGTATTCAATCAAATTATTTTCGGATTATCATCATAAAAACATGAAAAGTTACTGCAGTCGAATTCACAGTATGCAAACCAACGCACCTGTCCAACTAATTAGTTCGTTATAGAAGAGCCTTGTCGAAAGCTCACAGATTTTTCTTGAGCATCCAATTAACGTCGCTAATTTAATACGTAAATTGGAGCTTCGCGCTGGAGTAACAGCTCTACGTGGAACTGCTGACTCGGTTGCGCCGCAGCTGTACCAACGTGCATCGATTAGTCCTGATGCTCTATCCCATCCTTCACGCTTATACTCGTGCGTTATGCGCTTGCAACTGCTGTACAAGCGTGCGTGCAAATTCGACTGATTCTCTGAAGCCCCTTCAAGGTAGTTCAGAACCGACTTTGGAGTCAAATGCTTGACTGTCGTGCATTTGTGTTAGAATTTTTTAAATTTACAATGTTTCTGTCGAAAATTATAAATTTTTAAAAATATCCGCAGTTGATGCTCGCCTGTCTCTTTAACGTATAGAAGCATCAATAACAATGTATAATATATGTATTTGCGTTTTTGTCAACATCTTTTAAGTAAATCCATGAACCTATACATTTTGAATTATAAGCAGTGTCTCAAGAATAGCAAAAGCTTTCTTTCACTTTCTTTTTATTTCTCTCTCTCTCTCTCTCTCTCTCCCTCTCTCTGCCAAAAGAATAATATTTTTTGTATTGAACGTAAAAAAAAAACTGCTCTTTGTAATAGTCTATGCTGAATCTCACAATTTTATCAATAAACCTTGTGTAAAATTTCGAAAGAGAGATAATAGCAGTTATTCAAAATGCATAATTTCTCAAAGTTTTATTAAAATAGTGTTCGATGGAAGAAGCATACATCATTTATTATTTACCAAATGTTTGATCATTTTTGTGCAGAAAATAATATGGTAGTTAAATCTCTTCTTCTCAGACCTCACAAAACGTCCCTACCTTGTTGGGGAAAAAAAAAATTTCGAAAACAGAGGTGTACGCACACCCTCGCGCGTCCAAGCGACATCAAAAGAAGTATTCTCGACAGCCCCTCGTGCTTAAATGTAGCACAGCCATGGCAAAAGCCCGTGAGCGTCAAAGAAGCCACGCACGCTCCTCACCTAAAAAGAAGCTCTTCCCTCCCTCTTTTTACGTGAGAAAGCCGTGCCAAGATTTCCGTTAGCGAACCAACACGTGTATGTACACAATATACGCACACTTTTTTTGTACGTCTACACTGACGTGGAAATGGTTGAAAGGTGTATTGTAATGGAGGAACGCAGCAGTGCCCAGGCAAACATGGCACGCACACACGTAGAACTTTCGCAGCATCGTGCCGATGCTAACGATTTCAGCCATCTCTTCAAGTCCGTCGACATCGCGTTCTTAGAACCATTCATTTTTTTTCAGTATTTGCTTTTTTATCTTAGGCATTTTACTCTCTAAAACTTCAAACCCCTTTTGCATGGCTCCATTCTCTTTTGAAACAAATAAGTTTTTCCTTCATTGAAATTCCGTAATGGAAATATTTCTAAAACAATACGGAATAAAAAGAGATCATTAAACCTAACTTTATGAAACAAATTTTCCAGATAAATATATCTTGACTTGTTCCGTCCTAAATGACCAATAAGGAAGTAATCACAGCTCACTCAGCTAAGGCGCAAGTCTGAGGTATGGCTGCTCAAGTGGGGTGCAAGTTCAAATCCTGGTCTGGTTAACTCGGAAATTTCTTCAGAGTTGTTTCTGGCTAGGATTTATTTCCAAGCCTCACGGCTGGTTCTGCATCACAGGGTGACCCAGGAGTGTGTATAGGCTCCGTGGGAAACTTGGATGGATGCGTGTGGTACCAGGATGGAAAGCAAGTGTATAATGGATACGTTGGGAAACATGAGACATACGTATTGTTTTATGGTGGAAACTAGGGTGTATGGGGTTATTGGGGTTAAGATCGACACTCTTTCAACCAAGGTAGTATAAATGTCCGTAAAAATCAACTAGAGTTGGGGTACGGGTGGAAAAATAGTAAAAATAAAGAAACTAATATATATGTAAAATAATTAGATAATCCCCCAAATAAAATTAAACCACTCCTTCTCTCGAAAAGTCGACGTAATTTGACGTCAACCTAACCTCTTTAGGTTGGACTCAAAATCAAAAGTCTCCTCAAAACGCCCCGACTTTTTGTTATATGGTGACAAAGTCCCAGGGGTCTGATTCAGTACTTCGATAATAATTATGATTAAGTTCGAGTTTGATCGTTATCTTCCTGTGAGGAGAAGGGAGTTCCATATTTTACACTGCAGGTTATGTGACAATCAATCTCGAAAGTAATTCCGATTATTGAAGTACTGAGTCGGACCTCTGATTTTCTGCATCTATGTGAACCCTTAGTATAAATCCTTGCCCTCTGGCTTCCTGCTAAAAGACGCCACGTACACTCGACGAACATTGAATCGTTCCGCGGGAAATATGAAATCCACCAGTGAGAGAGAGGTTATGTTAGAACCAGCCAATAGGAATTAAATGTTGGAATTTCCTGGGGAACGATTGAATATCCATCCACTGTACCATTGAGTTCACTTTTGCATCACACGCAATCCTGCTTACCAGTTGGTGGGACAGAAAAAGGGTGATCTCTTGAACTATCTTAAGCTGTGAAAAAACAAAAATGACACAACCGAACCATCGTAAGTACCTCTTTCTTATTCCTCTGTCTCTCTCTCTCTCTCTCTCTCTTTCTCTCTCTCTCTCTTTAAGCACTCTGTCACTCCCCTTTTTCTTCATCTTCTCCAATACAGCGTCATTCCCGGACGATGACGTCCTTTGGATTGATGACGAGGGGTTGGTCATAGACTTGGACCGCCATTTGCCAGATAAGAAGGTTTCTCATGAGCCAGTCTGGCCTGACCAAGTCCCAAATAACCTCGACTTAGTGGTGAACGAAGTCTTTCCCACCCTTCTTCTTTTCCTGCAGGGCCGTGTCGATGTGTTACTGCCCCAGATAGAGCTTCTAGTGCACGCCCTGCCTGTCCCAACAACGACAACAATAGCCAGCACGTGCGACTGATGATGTCTACCTCCGACCAGTGCATGGATGGTCACACTCTAGAGTATAGAGGCATCGTCCAAGCAGGATGGCCTGTACTTCAGAAATCCAGCTGAGGAATGGATGTGCGTTTAATGTTATGACTAGGAATTTCATTGGGGTTTACGTCTTGTAGCGCCAGTACAACCTCGGGTGGCTAGATGTACTTCAAGCGCTCGCATGTGTACTAATTGCATCTTTTAACAGAAACCCCTAAGCCGATATCAATGCTGCATGACTGATCTAACCTATCATGAGACAGAGATTTTGGGTGGAGGGTGGAGAAAAGTAGTCTCAACCGCCCTCCCTCAGTCACAGCGGATTCCAGATCTCGGCTGATATAGCAGGATATCGTATCTGCTGATCTAGCATTTATATCCCAGCCTTTCTAAGGAGCCAATAAGTTTATAAGTCATTCCGCGATCTCTTTGAAGCCTTGATAAACGGTGACTAACACATTAGGAGGTCGAAAAGTTATACTTATTCAAGTAGGTCAATACACCAATGACATGGATGGACATACTTGTGATCCTCCTTTTAGGATCTCTAGGAAATACTTATCAATAGGGCCCCCTGGGGGTCGTCGATGATGCTCATAGGGGAAGGCAAAGTGTCAAGAGGGTAGACTTCTTGATAGGAGGCTTAGAGCATAATACATCTACCTGAAGGGAGCATGAAATAGTTAAATGGTGTGGTCAGGCAAGGGATGTAGAAGCCTTTGTTGGCTTGACCAATTACCGGCTAGATAAGATTAGATTAGAAAATGTTTATGAAGGCCTCGGAAATTCATCCGTCTGGCCGTTTTGTTAGCTACAGTGGTTGAGTACAATGCTGTAATACAAGTACAAAAGTATACATATAAAATATGTTACAAAGTTGTTATGCTAATATAGTGTAGTATAAGTGTACTTAGTTTAAGATTATATCCTAGGGTATATCAGTTGTGCAATACCGTTGAAGGTTTATAGAGTTTGATAAGTTACAGTATGGTTGAAATAAGAGTGCGTTTGGCATAACATAGGAGGGGACTGGATGGTCCGTCGTCTTTGTGGACGGCCAAAACAGATTTGGTCCGCTCAAGTCATAACGACTGCAATTTCCAGATGTACTAACCTTATATACGAGCAGACGCAACCTTGTCTACAAATGCTTGTCTGCAGCAAAGCTAAAATGGCATGTGTCACCCAATTTGATATAACTGTACCTTACCTTACTATGTGTCTCAAGCTAAAACCACTAGGGTTTATGGTCCATACAGCTTTATTTTTCTCTGAGTTATACAGCTAGATAGTGAGTGATAATACCTTAGGCAGTTGGCTGCCTAGACAGTGAAGGTGAGAACGAGGTGAGAACGCTTCAACAAACGCGAACTCTCAAATCTTGTAACGAGTGAAAGTTATGAAGAAAAATGAGTTGTAGTGGCTGCAATGATCAGGATTTTTTTACCAGAAAGTATACGCTCGTAGTCTACGGCTATAAGCATGTAATTAGTATAGGAATATAGAAGTTCGGAATTAGCGCCACGAGCAGAATTTACTGCAAACCTTAAAACTGATTGCATCATTGCATGCTAATTTGCCATAGACCACGAGTATGGAACATTCAGTAAAACAACTCTGGCTGTGGGCGTTTTAACTGGGAGGTCTTTTCCAAAAAAAAATTATAAATTTAAAAATAAAAAAAAAATTTTAAACCCCTCAGAAAAAAAAAAAAATAAAAAAAAAAAAAAAAAAAAAAAAAAAAAAAAAAAAAAAAAAAAAAAAAGGTTTAAAGAAAGGAGATATTAAAGTACTCTCAAAATCGATTCAAGTGAGGGAGCACTTTTAAATGAGTCTAAAAAATACTCGATTCGTGGAGCTGTAGCGTCAGGACTTTGGAATGTTAAAATGAGCTCCAAGGTGTATTATTATAACTGTACAGTCCAATCGTCACTGCCATCGTCGATATTGTTGCTGAACATATAAGCAAGATAATTGGTATGGTTAATGGACTGGAGCGGAGATTTTCAGGAGACCATATGACAAAACCATTTGACTCGCTCTAGTCTTTTTATATTCGCGTATGACTGTGCAAGTGCAGTTCTACACCATTTTTCTTCAACTCTCCGTCAGAGCGAAGGAATCGCCTCAGCGCCGTTTGCTCTTTTGCCAAAAGAGACAAAACACTCTTGGGCTCTCTTGATGCACCTTTTGTCTCTGCCCCTCCTATCCAAGTGGTTTTGTGCTCTGTCAATGTAATTTGCATTTTTTAAGTATATGATGTGCTCGGACGATGATTTTCTAGCTGGAAATGAAGACCTCGTTATTACTGTGCATTCAAGTTTAAGCGACTGATGCATGCTTTAAAATACGGTCAGTTATTATACGTTCGTGTTGTGCAACAAGAAATAATCGTTCGCCCTGTGGTAAGACATTCGCGTTCCTGTATGCAAAAAATATTTATTTCAATGTACCTCGCATAGGTCAATAATACTTAAAACCAATGTAAAGCAGAAATTTATTAGGAAGGTGTTTAATTTAAAAACCGAGCACTCGAGTAAAAAGCTCTGCTTTCCCCGAAATAGTTCAATTTCCGCTGATGGACGGAACCGCGCGTATTTGCCCTCTGTCGCTTGTTTCTGCCTGCATAATACGCTTTGTATGAGCGAGCAATCGCTGCCATTAACCTCCCGCAATAACGAAGCCAATGAAAATGCTATGCTCTCGCGATTGAAAAAATGTCGCGAGAAAGTGGCAGGCGGTAACGGGCTTTATTAAAGCGGTTTCGTACTATTTGCTATTTTCTTTTTCGGTGAGTGGTGTTTAATTAAAAACTGGTGGAGCTGGAAAGCACACACAGCGCGTGGATTGATGTTTTCTCAATTAAATGTGATCCCAGGAATCCAGCGAGCCGGTATCCTGGATTGGTTTTCTCGCGAACGAAGCGGGATATTCTGCGTTTAAACGTATGGTGTTTGTAGTCGAGGTTATTGATGGCATTTAATTAGTTTTGATTGATAAGTTAACCAAATATCTCGTAGTTGTACAATTGTTGAATCTTCCATTTCCACTCGTCAGTGTACCGTCGACAAATTTCTAAAATTTACGTCGCAAGCGTGAAATGAAGTCGTCAGCGGAGAGCTTGGCAAGTTTGTCAAAGCCCGAGAAAACTTTCCGACACTCTCAAGACGACCACAGGGACTGTGTCAGTTTACTTTGTAGCGACGCGCAAACTCAGGTTGTAAAAGAAGCATGACGGAAAAAAAAAGAAAAGAGTTGCAGAGAGAAGAAAAAGGACAAGAGAAAAATTCCAAATAGAAAAAACACAGAGTCTCGTGGTGTGTGAGCATGTGCAAGTGGTTGAAGGGTCAAAGAAGATGAGGAAAGTGTTTGAAGGGAAAAAGGGAGCAGTCACGATAAGGAGAATACAGTATATACTGTGCAGATTTTAAGTAAACGCCCCTCTGTGCGTTGGATACCGTGGCCGTAATATTAAATTGATTACAGTCTCCGTATCTCGATTTAGGATTAACTTGTTGTTCTGTACGTCTTATTTCTTCAAATATTTTTCGTAAAAACGAAATTTTCTTGCAAAATGCATCACGCGGATGATTGTGTTCTACGCAATCGCGATAGCATGAAAACAACAAAAAAATAAAAAAATTTGATCCGAATTTCAAAATTTACACTGCGAAAGAGAGTGGTGGGCCAAAAAATTAAAAAAAAAAAAAAAAAAAGGGAAGGGGCGCAAAGGCGCGGAGAAAAAAAAAAAA
>JAPYYV010007526.1:0-13326 GCA_030522625.1 Copidosoma aretas | reverse complement strand
AGGTCACCATAAGAGGTGACGAAACGTCAATGTAAATGAAAATAAAGATGCTCCTTTCAACTAATTACTTTGGATTGTTCTGATTATTTATTGTTAATATTATAAGTAAATAAATAATTATAAAAAATACAAGATAGCCCGAATCTTGAGCTATTTAACCTATTTTGATTTGGGTCAGCGAGTAAAAAATATTTTAATGACATGAGTCATTAACAAAATAGCAACATAACCTCATCCCCAAGATTCTGAACCCAGTGACCGAGGGACAGCGAGTAAACGATATTATAAGTAAATAAATAGTTATACAAATAACAAGATACCCTACATTCCAAGTTGTTCAACCCAGTTAAATTGTGGTCAGCAAGTAATGAATAATTAAATGACATATATTATTGGAAAATAACAACATAACCTTATCCCTAAGGTCTTTAACTTAGTAACCAGGGAGGCAGCGAGTTTACAATATTATGAGTAAATAAATAATTATAAAATAACAAGACAGCCCAAATCTTGAGCTATTTAACCCATTTTAATTAGGGTCAGCGAGTAAAAAACCTTTAAATGACATAAGTCATTGACAAAACAACAACATAACCTCATCTCCAAGATTCTGCACCAAGTGGCCAGAGGGACAGCGAGTTAACGATATTATAAGTAAATAAATAGTTATAAAAATAACAAGATAACCTAAATCCCAAGCTACTTATCCCAGTTAAATGGGGGTCAGCGAGTAAAGAATGTTTTAATGAAATCAGTTATTGACAAAATAACAACATTACCTGATCCCTAAGCTGTTTTTTCCAGCTACCCGGGGGAGAGCGAGTTACAAATATAATGATTGAATAAATAATTATAAAAGTTACGAGATAACGTTAGTCTTATGCTATTTAAACCAGATAAATGGGGGTCAGGTAGTTTATTGTTAAATAATTGAATGTATTAAATAAACTTTTTTTTCTACAAAGATTTTGACATCGGTAACTCATGGTAGGGTACAACGAGTACAATTGAATAGGACAAATAATATCTTGCTAATATTTCGAAAGCAACAGTTTATGTGATCTGATAGTTGGCAGTTTATTACTTTTCAATACTGAGAGTACTATACTGTTTCGAACGAAATATGGTAGTGTTATTTAATTATGAATTACAGTAATATAGAGGCCTTGTTTTATATCGACTTCGCAACAACATAACCTTAAATTATTAGAAAATTTGCTACATCTACAACTAGAACTTTTCAATATTGAGGTTTAGAAATAATTACAATAGGTATTAGTAGACCTTACTTAATAACTTCAATTTTAGCTGTTTCAGCTAAATCTGCGTAAAAACTAGGTAAAAACATTTGGAAAAATTTCAAGCATGCTTATATGATTGTTACACATGTGTTGTTATTATTGTTTACGCTTTTGTCGAAACAATCTTCGAACAATTTGATGATATGTAATTTTCTAAACAGGCAACAGGTAGGCTAAAATTAAGTATTAGTTGCACTCTCCACAGGAAAAAGAACAGAAAACCGCGAAAACGAGAAAGGTGTTGGTCGAAATACAATCTTTACTTTAATTTCCGCTGATTCAGCTTTAAATTTATAAAATGTTGTTTATGTACGAATCCATCTATTACCTGTGGAAGGTTGGACTTCTCCTGGATGTCACACACAATGTACCCATGCTTTTTTCTCTGGAGTCTGTGCAGCATAACATAATTTTACAGCAATAATAAAGATGCCGAATAGAGTAACGGACGAGTGAGTCTCGCACAATCTTATGTTTAGTGTAATCAAATCATGAAAATTTACATACAGGGTTTGAAAATAAAATAAAATAATATTGGCCTATGTAAACTATGTGCACAATACGTAAGATAAGATGATACATACAATTCTTTGGAATTCACAATTAACTAATTTTTGTAAGTTTACTAGATGCACATGTAATAATTTTTTTTGTAGATAACAGTTACAAGATATTATGAGACAATGGGCTTTCAATGCTTTTAGAAATATTTTAAAGGTCTTGTTTATATGGCTATTGTACAAAATCACGGTAATAGAATGATTATCAGCGTTTTTGTTGTACTAATGGAAATTGTTGGGTTTTTGCGTTAACCACCAAAAATATCTGTATCCATGTTTCGATCGTTTAGGATCAGTGTTTTTCATTATATCAATGCAAACCAAGCACCCATATACACACGAAAAAACACACATTTGCTATTTCGTGGTAATTAAAAATCGTCCTTTGTTTTCCGGTTTAAGTGCTTACATATTAAACCTAAAAAGGTTTTTTTCTACATTTTTGTTTCAATTGATATAGATGCTGTAGGACTGTAGTGGCTAAAATAAATCTTTTACTATATATATCAATAAATGTTACTGTACTTGAAGTATATGACTGTTTAATGTTATTGGCTGCAGAGATGGTTATAGTTTAGATTTAAATTTTAGATTGAATGTTTTATTGATAAAATCTAATAAATTAGACAAAATTTATGATATGAGGTAATAATGTTAGTGTATAGCTTATGTTAAATGCGTGGTTTTAATTTAGCTGCAGACATAAGTGGCAAACGATTTAAATTCAATTTTATACATTTCATAATGTCTATTACTTAATATGGATATAAAATAATAAAAAAAAAATACAATTCATGCTAAAATATAAACTACAATAAATTCCTAGCATAATAGGCTTTTTATTTAAATTTTACAGACTGATTAAATAATTAAAAAATAGTCGATGGCGTATTTTGCACATTAAAGAACAATAATTCTTTTGTAGTTGAAAAAAAATTTAAAAAGCACGAGTGAAGGGCGCATGGTATGCCTAGTTAGGCGTTAGTAACAAAGTTGAATTTTACATCTACCTTTCTGAAAGAGTCAAATAAGAATTCAGTTTATAAGAAAGTGAGTTACACATTTCGTCTAACACTTTCTGCATGACGCCATACAGTACAAGAAATGCTATACCTAATTGTCAAGGATCTACAAAGTCGTTTTCAGTAAAATAATTAATAACAGGGTCGGATGTATGGGTATATTTATGCATGCTAAACCAGTAGCAGCATGTTCACTTCCTTCTTAGGGCTTTGTCTCGTCCCCCCGCTAACTGTAATGAACATCTTAAGGATAGTGAGTTGCAGAAGGTTTTAATTAAATAAATCGTTTCAACGTTGCATTCAATTTTGATCTTACTTAACGTCACTGTTTTATAAGCGTACACATGCTGCTTTACAATTATAACTGAATCAGCGGTTTTGAAATCCAATTGATTTTTCTTAACTTGAGATGGGTCTCACCTTGCCGTCTTCTTCGTCATCGTTGTCCGCAGACACTACTTCATACAGTACAATGACATCAGCTGAAAGTCAAACCATATTGGTAAGATAATATTTTTTTATATTGCGCTATGAGAGTGGCAAAGGAATTTTGGACTTTGAACCTCACATCTTTATGGTCTAGCGATAATTATAAATTTTTGCTGTTTTTTTTTTAAACGAATACAAGAACTCGACATTTACTTTTGGGACCAAAAATGTTTCAAGTTTCTCATAACGTATCAACTCAAACTTTATACAATACTGCAAGAGTCAATGTGGACCTTATGCACTGTTATCATTTCAGAATTGAATGATACGTGTTGCATCTCGGGATCACAAAAGACTACAAACTTTCCAATAACTCGCGTAAAACTTGTTAACTCTGATTCCCCCGAAATATGTTACGACTTTGATTTAAAAACGATGCTGTGCTGTCGGGTGCGATTACGGATTTTGATGATTTTAAATTAGTTTTCAAGCTGAATAAATGAAACAAAAAAAAATGGCTACCAAAAGACTCCAAGGACGTGAAATGCAAAGGCAATATTAACATTATTATTCCTACAGGTTAAAAAACTTATGCTTATTCATGCATAACTATTATATACTTTTGTCACTCAACGACACTATTACAACAAATCAGTAATACACATAACCTTACGTAATAATAATTAAACACGAGAAACCAAACAAATGCTTTTCTCTCGTTCATGTCTTTTTCCGCATTACCATTTTGATAATATTGTCGCTAATTTCATTGTTGGGTATTTCGCAGTCAAATGACCGAATTGGTACAATACAGAATTTAATAATTTATATAATAGTTATGCATCCAATTAAAAAGAATGTTTTAATACCTTCAATATAACTGACTCCTCCGTGCTCAGAAGCATCAGAGTATATCGCATCTACGCATTAATGTGATAATTAGTTGAATCAGAATTTGCAGTAATTAAATATAAGTATTTTACATTGTTTAATGACATTGGTATACCTATACATTTGTAAAAGCTGATGTCTACTACACACTTTTTTTCACAGTACTTACAATCTTAATTAGCATCCTCAGGTAAGATATTACTGTTTTGTTCAAGTACCTGGCAAAGGTGGAAATAGCATCCACCTAGTAAAATATCGGGGGAAAATATTCTTAGTGCCTTGCGCAGGCCCTTTTCGTAGTCACTAATGGCATATTGAGGTTTCAAAAACCCGTACCGGTCTTTAGCTAGTTAAATGACTGCAACGTAATCGTCAGTCTTTCTTCTACCCATCAGTACGAAGAAAACTGGTAGCGCCTGTGAAATATGCCAGAATTCGTTTGTCCTATGTATGAGAAGAATCATGCTAGTCGTCTACGCGAGAGCCAAGGCGTAGATTGTCTAGCTCACTGTTTCGATGTTTGGTCGTTGTAAAAAAAATGTAGAAAAGTCCATTTCGATTCATGTATTCCCACACTTTATGATGCTGTTATGTCTTATTTCAAATTTTAATCGACAATCCAAAAAAAACATATGACTTTTTTTCCTTGAGTTTTCTATTTGTTACATTTTTTTTTCATCAGTCACCATCGAAAGCAGAGAAAAAAATACATTTCAATAGCAAATAAGACCATTAGCCTTTTTTTATTTTATTTTTTGGCTACTTGAATGTATTTTTTTCTCGGCTTTTGATTGCCACTAATAAAAAAAATTATCTAAATTACAGAAGTCAATAAAAAACCTCGTTTCGCGTTTTTATATGATTATCGATAAAAATTTTTAAAAAAATAGTTGATAAAAAAATACGTTGAAATGCGCTTTTGTACTATTGTTTTAAAAAGACTCAACATCGAAACCATGATCCAGAAAAAACACAATTTAGCTCTTGCGTGGACGGCGTGCGGGCAGTGGCAGTTAGCATGATTCTGCCGATATGCGTATACAACATTGAACGTAAAATCTTATTTTGCATCGACTGTTGCGATGAGAAGAACGCTGCCAGTTCATTAACACGAGGCTTCCTTACTGTTTTTTTATTTTTCATTTTTTATTTCATGAATATTTTTAATTGCAGTATAGATATTTACAAAGTCAATTTATAAGAATATTAACAAATTTTAAAGAACTTGTTATCAGAACACATTTTAAACATCAAAAAATAATGAAAGATGGTGTGGAAATACGCTACAAATGGTTTCGTGCATCTCTACATAAGGACGCTATGTGCTTGTAAAACAAACACTGTCAAAATGATGTTTTAAAATTAAAATAATTAAAACCGATCAATTTTTTTTTTTATTTTTTAACCAAATGTACGTACAACACGTTGTCATGTAAACAATTGCATGTAACGTTTTAAGCTACACATATTCTTGCAAATTTCTTATGCTAACTCTGGCTGAAATCCAAAATGAAGTACAGTAAGCTTTGCAAAATTAGAATAGAATGATAACCAAAAAGAATTTAACTGATGAGCGAGTACTTTGTAAAAATTTTTGAAGTATACGCACATGGTATAATGCAAATTTGATGAACGAATTTTTTTCAACTTACAGCGTTCACCTTTTTTCGTATTGCAACATTTCAATATGTATTAATTTCAACAGACATTACTAAAAATTATTAGAAATTCAGTGCGATGTAAGAATAAAGAACCACCTTAATGATTTTTTATAATGTCTATTAAACAATTACCTACAACCACGATAATTATCTCGAAAATATATTTCTTTCGACAAAATCGATTTTCGAGAATCATAAAATCTAAATGACAAATAAACCAATTGATAGAATTAAATTTTTTTGAGAGGTGATCGGCAAATTAAAACAGTTCACAAGAAACTTAATGATCTGATGTATAAACATGTTTCCATTTACCTTACTGAACTTTTCAACCATGACGGTGAGCATCTGGTAAACATTAGGTATAGGAGGAACTATGCTAAAAGTGGCATCTAAAGACCACTTTTTGAAGTCGCGGACAGTGCGCACAAAATAATCATCAAAGAGTATGAGGTGTTGAGTAGAACCGAGAACCACAAGCTCATAGGAGAGCGTCCTCGTTTTCTTCTCGTCGTCCAATGTGATGCAGTAGTCCAAAGTATGCTTATTTTCTCTGAGAAAATCGACGTAACTCCTCAAATCTGTAATTTGCATATAAGTAACTGGGTCACGTTATTGCTTCGCTCCATCTCCGCATCTTCCTTGAAAAACTGTCATCATATGGATGAGCAGCAGCAGCATGAGCATGACTGAATAGAAAAAGAGAATCATACATCGTATCATTTACAAACATTTCGATTATGACTTCAAATATTATCTGATGTGGGAAAGTTATATGTTGTGTTAAACACGAGTACAGCTTTATTTCCCAATTCGTATTATTCAATTACGTGATTCCGTATAAAAGTATTAGGAAAATAATATTTGCTTAATAACAGCGCCTATATGTAACAAGTCGTAATACTTACGCGACCACACGCACGCGCATTGATTACATTTGGACCACTTCTAACGGTCACAGTGGTACAAAAAGCATTGAAAATTAGTGTAAGTAAAAATTTATCGACTATAAAAGTATATTTCATTATCTAGGCGAGCCCTTACATATTTTACTGTAACAAATGAGTCAAAAATAAAGCAAATCCAAAATTTCCCGGAAATAAAGCTTACTTTGAAACGTTTTTTTTATTTGGTTTGTTAAATATTTCATGTATCTTATATATACCTTCTTTTTGCTTAATCTTAAACCTGTTTCAACGATCCCAGTTCCAGTTAACAGAGTCTTTTCTGTTCAGCCATAAAGAACTGGACTTCCTCCGCGTCACGGTTCCGAAGACACTTGTGTTTTGTATTAGTGATGTCCCACTCATCGTTTTGAAGGAGTGCCGTAGCATTGCACGGACCTCCGTTACCGTCTTCGCCCAAGCATTGCATGTACCTAAAAAAAAACATTAAATTTTTTTTGCCAGTGCTACAAGTAAACTGATTTACTTAAAAAAATCACAGTGCTCGTAGCCAAGCTCGTTTATTGAATTAGTATTGGACAGCATTTTTAATAAAAATATTTACTCGATAAAATAAGAGCGCTCGTAGCCGAGCGTGTTCGTTGGATCATTATTCGGCACTTTAACCTTGTGTGATTTTTTCCAAATTGTATGATATTTATATTTCATAAAGAAAAGTGTATTATTAAGGAAAACAAAAGATAAAAAATCACGGATGATAATTAGACAATTGGTGATACGGGGACCAGATGCCCGGCAAATACAATAGAGACCTTGCATGAAGAATTTTCATTTGGCCCGTCAGGTAGATGATAAAAAAATATGTATAAAGAAATTGCAAAGATAAAGCACTAGGTAAAAAAGATTGGGGATGAGGTTATGTCGTTATTTTGTCAATAATTTATGTCATTAAAATATTCTTCACTCGCTGACTCCCATTTAACTGGGTTAAATAGCTTAAGATTTAGGTTATCTTGTTATTTTCATAATCTCTTATTCACTTATAATATTGTTAACTTGCTGTCCTCCTAGTCACTGGGTACAAAAGCTTAGGGATGAGGTTATCTTGCTATTTTGTCAATAATTTATGTCATTAAAGTATTCTTTACTTGCTGAAATCTATTCAACTTGGTTAAATAGCTCGATATTTAGGTTATCTTGTTATTTTTATGATTATTTATCTACTAATAAAATTGTTAGCTTGCTCTCCTCCTGATCACTAAGAAAAGAATCTTGGGATTTAGTATATCTTGTTATGTATGTAATTATTTTTTTTTTTTATTATTGTTAACTCGAGGTCCCTCTAGTAACTGGCTTAAAAATCTGGGGTATGAGGTTATGTTGTTATTTAGTCAATACTTTATGTCATTAAAATATTCTTTTCCATTTAACCCTTATTTGACTACGTCAAATAGCTCGAAATTCATGTTCTCTTGTTATTTTTGTAATTATTTGATTACTTATAATATCGTAAACTTGCTGTCCTCCTAGACATCTTGTTGTTTTTATAATTTTTTATTTACTTATACTATTTTTAACTTGCTTTTTCCCTTGTCACTAGGTTATAAAGCTTTGGGATGATGTTGTGTTGCTATTTAGTGAATAATTCATGTCATCAAAGTATTCTTTACTTGCTGACTCCTATTTAACCGGCTTGGATAGCTTGGAATTGGGGATGTCATGTTATTTTTATAATTATTTATACACGTATGATATTGTTAGCTTGCTCTCCTCCTCTGCACTAGGTCAAAATTTTGAGATGTAGGTTATCTTGTTATTATTATAATTATGTATTTACTTATTATATCGTTACCTACTGTCCCGCTTGTCACTGAGTTAATAAAATTAGGGATGAGGTTATGTTTTTATTTTGTCAATAATCTATGTCATTAAAATATTATTTACTTGCTGACCCCAAATTAACTGGGTTAAACAGCTTAAGATTTAGAGTATCTTGTTATTATTATAATGTCTTATTTACATATAATATTGTTAACTCGCTTTTCTCCTAGTCACTGGGTTAAAAAGCTTGGGGATGAGGTTATCTTGTTATTTTGTCATTAATTTATGTCATTAAAGTATTCTTTACTCGCTGACTTCTATTTAACTTGGTTAAATAACTTGGATTCCGGGTTATCTGGTTTTTTAATAATTATTTATTTACTTATATAATTGTTAGCTTGCTCTACTCCTGATCACTAAGACAAGAATCTTGGAATTGAGTATATCTTGTTATGTATATAATTAATATTTTTTTTTTTTTATTAGTGTTAACTCGATGTCCCTCTAGTTACTGGCTTATAAATCTGGGGGATGAGGTTATGTTGTTATTTAGTCAATACTTTATGTCAATAAAATATTCTTTTATATTTAACTCCCATTTAACTACGTTAAATAGCTCGAAATTCAGGTTCTCTTCTTATTTTTGTAATTATTTGATTACTCATAATATCGTTAACTTGCTATCCTCCTAGTCACTAGGTTAAAAAGCTTTTGGATAAGGTTATGTTGTTATTTTGTCAATATTTCATGTCATTAAAATATTTTCTACTATCTGGCCCCCATACAACTACGTTAAATAGCTTAAAATCCAGGTTATCTAGTTCTTGTAATATTTATTTATTTACTCATAATATTATTAACTCGCTTTCCTCCCAGTCACAGGGTTAAAACGCTTGGGGATGAGGTTATGTTTTTATTTTGTCAATAATTTCTGTCATTAAAGTATTCTTTACTTGCTGACTTCTATTTGACTGGGTTTAATAGCTTGGAATTCGGGTTATCTTGTTATTTTTATAATTATTTATTTACGTATAATATTATTAGCTTGCTCTCCTCCTGTTCACTAGGTCAAAAAGCTCAAAATTTAGGTTGTCTTGTTATATTTATAATTATTAGTTTACTGATTATATTGTTAACTTGCTGCCCCCCCGCTTTCTGGGTAAGTGAGCTTAGGGATAAGGTTTTGTTGTTATTTTGTCAATAATTAATGTCATTAAAATATTTTTTTTTGTCACCTAAGTTAAACTACGTTGAAAAGCTTGGAATTCTGATTCTCTTGTTATTTTTGTAATTGTTTTATTATTTATAATATTGTTTACTTGCTGTCCTCCTGGTCACTGGGTCAAAAAGCTTTGGGATATGGTTATGTTTATATTACGTCAATATTTTATGTCATTTCATATTTTCTACTATCTGACCCCCATACAACTACGTTTGATAGCTCTAAATTTAGGTTAACTTGTCATTTTTATATTTATTTATTCACTTATGTTATTGTTTACATGCTCTCCTTCTACTTACTAGGTTAAAAAGCTTGGGGATAAGGTTATCTTGTTATCTTGTCAATGATTTATGTCATTAAAGCATTCTTTACTTGCTGACTTCTATTTAACTTGGTTAAATAGCTTAGAATTTGGGTTATCTTGTTTTTATTTATATAATAATTTGTTTTTTTTATTATTGTTAATTTGCTGTCCCTCTTGTTACTGGCGTAAAATTCTTGGAGATGAGTTTATGTTGTTATTTAGTCAATTCTTAATGTCATCTAAATATTCTTTTTCCTTTAACCTCCATTTAACTACGTTAAATAGCTCGAAATCAAGGTTCTCTTGTTATTTTTGTAATCATTTGATTACCTATATTATTGTTAACTCTCTGTCCTACTAGTCACTAGGTTAAAAAGCTTTGAAATAAGGTTATGTTGTTATTTTGTCAATATTTTATGTTCTTAAAGTATTCTTTACTTGCCGACTTTTATTTAACTAGGATAAATAGCTTGGAATTCTGGTTGTCTTGTTATTTTTATAATTATTTATTTACGTGTACTATTGTTAGCTTTCTCTCTTACTGTTGACTAGGTCAAAAAGCTTGAAATGCAGGTAACTTGTTCTTTTTATAATTATTTTTTTACTTATTATATTGTTAACTCCCTGTCTTCTGGTAACTAGGTTAGTGAGCTTAGGAAGAAAGTTTTGTTGTTATTTTGTTGATGATTTGTTATTAAAATATTCTTTTTTTGCTAACCTCTATTCAACTTGGTTAAATAGCTTGAGATTTCGGTTATTTTGTTATTTTTATGCTCATTTATTTATTAATAAAATTTTCAGCTTGCTGTCCCTCTGGTCACTGGCTTAAAAATCTTGGAGATGAGATGATGTTATTTTGTTAATAATTAATGTCATAAAAATTTTTTTTTCCACCTGACCCCCATTCAACTACGTTAAAAAGCCTGTGATTCAGGTTATCTTGATATTTTTTTTTTACTTATAGTATTGTTTGCTTGCTCTCTTCATGATTATTGGGTCAAAACGCTTGGGATCTAGGTTATCTTGTTATTTTTATAATTATTTATTTACTTATTATATTTTTAACTTACTGACCCCCTGGTCACTAGGTTAATAAGTCGGAAGATGAGGTTATGGTATATTTTCAATAATTTGTGACTAAAATATCATTTACTTGCTCAGCCCCATTTAACTGGGTTAAATAGCTTGACATTTAGGTTATCTTATTATTTTTATAATTATTTAATTACTTTTAACATTTTTAACTCGCTGTACTTTTGGTTACTGGGTTAAAAATCTTAGGAGTGAGGTCATGTTGTTATTTTGTTAATAATTTTTGTTATTCAAATATATTTTACTGTCTGACCCCTATTCAACTACGTTAAATATGTTGGTATTTATGTTATCTTGTAATTTTTTTTTTTTTTATTTACTTATACTACTGTTAACTGCTTTTTTCCTCGTCACTAGGTTATAAAGCTTTGGGATAATGTTATGTTGTTATTTTGTAATAATTGATGTAATAATTAGAATTTTTTGCTCAAGTAGCTACGTGCCTATACTTGAAAAAGGGATAAATGATTAGCTTTCTATGTTCTTCAAGCTTTGTACAACAATTAAACTTTCTTAAATCTATTTATACATCTTATAACTACAGTTTTAATCCATTTTTGAGTGTAAAAAAGCCGCCAGAATCGGGAAAATTAGAATTTCCCGCCCAAGTAGCTACGTGCGTATACTCGAAAAAGAGATGAATGATTAAGTTTCTATGTTTTTTAAGCTTTGTGCAACTTCCAAAAGAACCTAGAACTTTTCTGACATCTTATAGCTACAATTTCTATTTATTTTTGGCGTGTGAAAAAGCCGTCAAGAATGGGAAAATTAGAATTTTCCGCCCAAGTAGCTACGTGCCTATATTCGAAAAAAGGATAAATAATTAAGTTTTTATTTTTACAAGGCTTTGTGCCACTTCTAAAAGTACCTAGAACTATTCTGACATCTAATCGCTACAATTTTTATTTATTTTTAGCGTGTAAAAAAGCTGCCAGGATCGGGAAAATTAGAATTTTCTGCCTAAGTGACTATGTGCGTATATTCGGAAAATGGATAAATGATTAATTTTTTTTTTTTCAAAGCTTTGTGAAACTTTGTGACATCTTATAGCGACAATTTCTATTTATTTATAGTTCTAGGTATTCTTGGAAGTTGCACAAAGCTTTAAAAAAATTGGAACTTAATTATTAATCTCTTTTTCAAGTATACGCACGTAGCTACTTAGGCGAAAAATCTGGGTTTTACCCAAGCCTGGCGGCCTTTTATCGTACGGATAGTGTACATTAACAGTAGGCGTGGGCAATCACAACAAATTTTCAGCGTTTATTAGGTGTTAGAAAGGCTTTTAAAAAATTTTATGCCTGGGGCCTCGGAGGGGCGATTCGTCCATGCTAAGGCTGCTTTTGGATGAGGCTAGTTATAGCTCCATCAAGTGAAGAATACTTTGAAGATATAAATTATTACAAAATAACAAAATAACTTTATCCCAAAGCTTTATACCCTAGTGACAAGAAAAAAAGCAAGTTAACAGCAGTATAAGTAAATATAAAAATATAAACATAAAAAGATACTCTAAATCCCAAGATATTTAACGTATTAAAATAGGGGTCAGACAGTATAGATTATTGACAAAATAACAACATGACCTCACTCTCAAAATTGTTAACCCAATGACTAGGAGGACAGCGAGTAGGCAATATTATAAGTAAATAAATAATTATAAAAATAACAAGAGAACCTAAATCCTAAGCTTTTTGACTCAGTGATCAGGGAAAGAGCAAGCTATCAATATTAAAAGTCAATAATTAATTATAAATATAACGAGATAACCTAAATCCTTAGCTAACACACCCAGTTAAATTGGGGTCAGCGAGTAAATAATATTCAAATGACATAAATGATTCGAAAAACAATAAGATAACCACATCCCCAAGCTTTTTAACCCAATGGCCAGAAGTACAGCCAGTTGAAAATATTAAAAGTAATTGAATAATTATAAAATCAACAATATAACCTAAATGTCAAGCTATTTAACCCATTTAAGGACATTTATGCCACTCAGTGATACTAAACCAATTCAGTATAGCAGATAATCATTGATATTTCAAATAATGGTTGTTAATTATCGTTAGTTACACTTAAATACCCTCAAAAACCTAAACATCAGAAAACTTACAA
>JAPYYV010007525.1:0-13327 GCA_030522625.1 Copidosoma aretas | reverse complement strand
CAAAGATATCGATGGAAACGCAGCACATATAGTCATGGCCTATTTTAAAAGCATCGACTGCTGATATTTTGAGGTTAAACGGAATTTTACAAAACCATCCTCAGAAATTTTCCTATTAAATATTATGATCTTAAATGTTGTGTGTTTACTCTAATTTAATCAAAGAACAATATTCACTAATAATTGTTTGAATGTAAGCAGCTTCAATAGTTACGTTCAATTTGATAGTCGCGCATTTTACTTGGGAGTCATAAAAGAACCACCTTAACTATAAGAAGAGTTTGACGAAATTCAACACCTAAAATTATTAATTTACCTACAAAAGGTATTTGATAAATCAGATAAGGTGCGATCAACGACTCCCAATGTTTTTTTAGGCATCGTTGACTTATCATCCCAAAGAATAACATTGGTTTCGGATGGTTTTTTCTTATCTGACTGTGATTCTAAGATGACACTTTCAACTACACTCAAATCTAATGGATATCTAAAAGTTCTATAGCTTTTCATTCCTTTATTAAGTAAGATAGAGGCAATGTCAGGCCATGTTATTGATTCATTTTTATGCCCAGCGAAAGAAAACAATATATTATTGTTGTGGTGTAAAAATATTCATAGTTATAATTAAATTGGGTTTGCCAAATTGTCTCATTATTGGCATAGCATCCCGATAGTATTGTTGCATGTATCTAGTTCCACCAACGTAAGTTGATGGAAAAATAAACAGGCTATAAACTTTTTTTTTTTTTCTTGCAATGGTAAGAAATATTCGTAACTATTTAAAACACCGTAAGACATTATCCAGCATGCCGTGATAGCATTTAATAACTAAAAGATTTCTGATTATTTCTTGAAATGTTTATTCTATTACTTCTTGCAAGCGTAATGTAACATGTTGTAAATTCAAAAAGGGAATTACAATAAATTGAGAATTTTTTACTAATGATTATTACATATGAGCGCGCAACTTTTGCTTACTGCTACTTAAATGAATCTGGACGAACCAACGTTTGTCTTGAAGGCATCAGAAGATGACACCAAGACGAAAATTGGTTTATCCATATTGTTAATTAAAAGCATTGTTCAGGTTTAAGTCACGATAGACAGAACCACTCCAAGACTACGAAAGGCATTGAGCTCTTGCTCTTTGAATGTCGGGAACCTTAGCTTTCCACGTCCGAAGAGTAGCGCTCCGACCGCCACGCTCTCTGTGTTCAATGCTTACATTAAGGTAGGAACTCGTAAACGTGAAGTATAGGGGTTCCAAATTGTAAACATTGCATTTCAATCGAGTTTAAGCTTATGTGTTAACAATTTCGAACTTTTCCCGATCATTTGTTTGAGATTATACAGGTTAATACTAATTGTAATAATAAGGCGTTCCAAGGGTTTGAGATTTCGTGCACCTAAATTTTTTTCAGTGCGGAGCTTTTTCATTCATCCGCAGCTGGAGCTTCCAACAGCTCCCCCCGACTTCGACCAATCCTCACGTCATACTGCGCAATCGCGCGGCTTTCTGTTTCAGGCTTTATTTCACTGAGTAAAAAGAAGCTCGCGGTGTGAGCGCTAACAATGCGTCCACCGGTCCTTGGCCAGACCGAGAGTCCCCTTCGTCCCCTCTTCTCAGCGTACACGCATATACATGCATCATACGACGAATACTTATATACCTTCTGCTAGCTGTGTACCAGTAACTTTGTTCGTCATTTCCTTTGTCTTCTCTTTTTTTCTCGCGTTTCCGTAAAAATGGTGAGGATAAAAAAAAAGTGTTGTTTCCCTATATTTTGACCCCTTTATTGTAACCGTGTGGGTTACCGGACCTATTAACACAATCTTTTCCGGTGGATGCCATGGGATTATCCAGTACAAGACAGTGACGCCACATCAGCAAATCAGCTCATGGAGTCCCCCTGTAGGTACTACCATACGCCTGAGAAGGTGAGAAGCGAGGCCAAGTCTTAGGCGTATCGTAGTGGGGGCTGACGTGACGACACTGTCCACCGGAAAATCCCTTGGTGCCCACGGTCTTATACACGGTGCAACACTGCACAGATACTATACCGTAACCCCACTGTACCTTCAGTACACTTTCACGTAAACTAAAGGTTAGCGTCCAGCTATACTACTGTCGCAGCCCCAAGATTTCTAGTTAAGCGAGAGTTAGGCAGCTGAATATCAGATGAGATCGAAGCATTTACTCGTCACCTCCAGCAGATAGCATATGGAACTGTCCCCGGTTCATTCAGCGGGCAATCAGTCAAATAGCTTGTTTTTTTCCCATCTCCGTGTAGAGACTGGAAGATTATACGTATGAAAGGAGTCTAGCAGCAACAGGTCCACGATTAGACCCGATCGAAGAAAACGCGAAAACAGTTGTACCGCACACATTAGCACGAGACCAGACCGTCGCGACGGGGGCAGGGAAAGGGGCCGGCAAGAAAAAAAGTGGTACAGCCCGCCGAGAGATTAGGCCTCTCGAGGCCGGACAATGTGACCAACTGTCAGGTCCATTATCTGCCCGTAATTAGGCCGTGCGCGGATAGGGCTCGGGTCGGCTAAGCCGGCGCGCCTGACAAGACACGACCGGGATGCACGCGCACGCGCAATGACACACACAGCCTCCCCAGGGGGTAGACGAGATAATAATCTGTCCCCATTATTGTGCCATCGACGTTGCCAGAGGGGATTTTCCGGTGGCGCTCGCTTTTTTCGCTTGCTGCATTTTGCGCTTCTCAGGGCGCGCCCGATGTACATAAGGGGACACGGGCCGGCTCAATATGTTGTATACTCTTACCCGTACTGTAATTGCGCAAGCGACGGGCAAGCGAGGGTGCGCGACATGGCTTAATCCTACCTGCGCCCGATGTTCTAGCTTTCGTTCATTGTGCTCCATAGTATATATTTGCTCCGCGCGGGGCCATGGGCGATGTATACACGGGCTGTATGGTACGGTGGCGGGAATCTATTCACATCGCCGGGCCGCTCTCGTCTGCTCGCTGGTCTGGCGAGACAGTTGGAGTGTGTGACTGCTCGGACTGTTTTCGAACATTTTTTTTTTTCTCGTCGATCGTAGTGGGGTGGCCGAAAAGTGTGCCAGCGGCCAAATCATCGTGGTACGGTGTGTACAACCGGTTGTGGTTAAACTTTAGACCTCCCTAAATCGGACTGACGCTCTACTAATCAAGCTGCCAGGGAGGTTATTAGTAGTACTGCCAACCGTCCTGTATTTCACGGGACGTCCCTGATTTCAAGCATAAATATCGATGTCCTATAGTGATGCCTTACTAAGGAGGTTCGTCAGCAAAATGACACCGTTACGACTACTGTCAGCTTGTCTCGTCGCGAGACACGATGACTTTTCACTTACATCACTAATTTCTAGAAGCCGTTCTACTTAAAATTATGATCTAAAAATTGATGTAGCTCTTAATGAGACCTTGTACTTTAAAGCAATGCCATTACAATTTATATTTTCGAAAATTCATAGCACACTTTAGTTGACGAAAGTTGAGATTTCTCGTACTTTTTATAGATTGTTTTTTACTTCCCGAACAATGTGTTTTCAAGTTTTTTGACTCGTAACATTGGACACAAGCTATTTTATAAACTATGTACTTTAATTTTTTTATGATATTTCATGTTTACACCGTTTAGAACAGGCGAGTTAAACACACGTTTTTAGGCTCGATTAGTACACCTGACTTCATACATAGCGCCGTATGCGAGTAACCGTACTCCTCTTCACTCTCCCGCGGGAGCGAACTAACCTCTTCAATTGATTTTCAAATAATTATCTTTAAAGATTTACGACTCCCACTCGCCCAATCCCGACACGATCGTGAATCCTGTACAGTTTTAAGGGGCTTTGCACTTAAGAGCCATGCCATTTAGCGGTGATTTCATGAATATTGCTCCATTGGTAAGGCAGCTTATATCTTTTGTCTATGAAAAGTTGGCTTCATCATGAAACTAACCTCTTTCAACCGTTGTTTATCATCTTATAACTCAAATTACTTATACAATGAAACAGAAAAAATTTTTCTACAATCGACCAAGATGTTCCTGAAACTTTCAATCATAATGTTAAAATTTTCATTCAGTAAGAACATAAATTTTTCGTCCCAGTGACCCGAAAGTGAATGATCCAGTCCACGCAGCTTGTACAATTTATTTTATAATATCGGAATTAAGGTTGACAATTAAGAAAAATTATTGCATGCTCAGTACATTGATGCAGAAGCACAATTAGGGTATTCCAAATAGGTTCTTATGACAAAACTTCCAAAAATTATAAAAAAAACGTCTTATCATAAAGGGAAAATAAAGAAGGTAAAAATTTTTAAGTACTGGTATTCGAAAGAAAAAACAATCCTAACGCACAAATAGAGCGTTGTTGGTCGATATCAAAACATAACCGCAATTTCGACTATCTTGGATGTATCTTAATGTAATCGAGGTGAAAAACTTTGTGATAAATTATAGCATGTTTAGAACACTATTACAGATATGCAAATATGAATTTATATGATGAGTTTAACACGTATCCTTACACAATTCAAAAATACGACATGCATTGACTGTTGACTATGACGTAGCTTACACTTGATTGGTCGTTGCCGTCAAAGAGCGTGAATTTCAAATTTAGTATACAATATAAATTACAGAGAAAAAAGTGATGGGTCAGGTGATGGAGCCTCTTTATTCGTTTTGCAATTGGCTGAGACTGGCCTAGCGTGGGTAAATTTGAAATCACGATTATGAAAAATTGAATATAAGTCATTTGATGAAAAAAAATTTTAATTTTGTGTTGTGATATACGCCAGCTAATCATTTGATTTTTCTTAAAAAACCATGGAAATTAATATGATTCATTGGCGGGGGTTGGCATGTGGAGCCCTCTGTAGTACTAATAAATACGTATACATTATATACATCTGTACCTTATACACACATACTAAACATTATGTATTTTTACAGGTGAGTCTAGACATGAGAGATCTACTTTTTTCTTAATCTTCCAAACTTCTGACACGTAAGTTTCAAGAATCTGAATATTTTCCACTCCAGATAAAATCTAGTAAGCTTAATCTAATGATAATTGTAAATTAAGTTAAAACGTGACATACGATTTTTCTCATAAGTGCTAATTAATTTTTTTTTTCCCAAACACTAATATTGAGACAACTTTCTAATTTTGTTATCCAAAATACTGTCGTAGTATAAAAATTTGGAGATGTTGGAATTGAATCTCCTAGATTTAATTGGAAAAAATTTAGTTTGGTTGGTGCATACAAAAAAAAATGTGAGTTTTCATAAAACACAAACGTAATGACGGCTTTTTTTGCTTAATCTATTAGCGTTGTGTAAATAGAACGTTGACAGTCCGGAGGCAATTAGAGTTGCCTCCCTCATCCATAAGGTCGACTTAAATTCATACCCTTATTTTAGAACATTATTTATTAAATAAGTAGCTATTTAATCAGGAAAAGAAGATATTAGAAGATATTTTTTTTTTTAATTATAATTGATCTCGCCAACACCAAGCTCCATTAATTTTTTTCAAAGTTACGAATGTGCGCTAACTCTTTTATTTTTAAGATATTGCGTTGGAAAATTGTACTGGTACGAATAACATCATCTATTCAAGATACAGCACAAGATTATTCTCTGATCATATTAATTTTCTATTTTATTGATCATCAGATAATTCATTCATTTACAGTAACGCATCGATTTGGCCCGTTTACATGCCAAAAATAAAGTTGTCGCACATTATTCATTATCCAAAGAATAAATGGAGCCACATTTTGACGAGAGTGATGGTTATTTGAAGAAGACGAAAAATCAGATGGCACCATATTAGTCGAATATCTGATTTTTAGTTTTTCGCCTCGAATTCTCAAATTATTCCTAAATTATTATTTGGAACATCATAAACGCGCGTCTACTTTATATATGCTGATAAAATAGCCAGTTATTTACTAAATAATGTTTTAAACGTGTGAATCCGAGTCGACCTCATCAATAAGGTATGAAGTTGTAATTTTCTCTGGACTGCCCTGAAGATTCTACAAAAATAAAAAAAATAAAATGATTTGTCGTCTTCACTAGTGTCGTCTTTTAATTTTAATCTTTCTTTCTATTGATATTTTAGAATTCTTCGAGGTTAATGTATGACTTATAATACAATATCTAACATATAGTATTATAATATAAATGAGAAGTTAATTTTTTTCGTTATACATATGCCTCTCGAGTGCCCCCGCTTGTTACAGCGCTAGACTAAGCTACATCAGTTAAGGTAAATTTTGTTATTTAAGTAAGCATTGCTGCAGTTTACTAACTTTAGCATTACTATAGCTGTTTCTACCCTGCAGTTTGGAGACAGCTCTTTCTTTAACGGAGCCGTCGATACATCCACGTACAAATAATAGACAGGTATATGAGGAATTACCTTTTACAATCTCGACCAAGTTATTACCTTTTATATTGCTCAGCTATGAGTCGTGAAGTTTTTCATGGCTCAGCCAACCTATTACTTATATCCAAGCCTAGACTCTGGACAATCAGCGTTTAGATCAGTATAATAAATTTTTTTTGCATCGTAAAAATATCAAGGCTTGTGCTGGGCGAGAGTTTAACACGTGCATAAGAATATACAACTTTTATTGCTAGATACTTGATTAGCCCCGGACCTTTGCAATATGTAGAAATGTAGAGCCATAGCCAAATTACATTTCAATATTGTAACGTTTAATGGTGGCGAACACATAGTTCAACAAAAAAACTCCATTTCAGCAGACAAACATCTGGCATTCCATTCTTGCGACTGAATAATATAGGCTATGACTAAAGAGTATCAAAGAAACGGTGAGTGGTTTTGCCAGAAATATAAACTTCAGTAAGGTTATGTAACGGATATAATATTCCTATGGGAATGGCGACCTAACAAACTTTTCTCAGATGGCGCTTAGCCGGTACTTAGACTCCAGCCAATAGTAACACAGAGCGCTATTCTCAAAGTAATTCTGGTTTTATATGTAAAAAAAACTATGTGTCAGTTGAAAAATGTGTTCATTTATATACATTTTTTTAATAAAAGAGTTTTTTTACGTACAAAACCAGAATTACTCTGAAAATAGCGCTCCGTGTTCCTATTGACTAGAGTCTAGTACCTAGGTTGCCATCACCATACGCCTCAAAGGTTATGTATTTCAATTTTGTAGCAAGCATTATAAGCGTGAAATTGACAAAAAAAACACTAATGCTTCTCACTACTCACGACCTATGACAGGGAAAACAGATACACACACGCACTCGCCCGTACGCATGCACACGCACACTATCTCTCTTTCTCTCTCTTGATAAGTAGGTGGTATAATGTATATAATTTGCGTGTAATGTACCGCAGGCCGAGCTGACTGAAGATACAGTGAGAATACAGGAGAAGAAGCAAGGGTGATAAGTAAGTAAGGAGGTATCGGCAACAGTACTTCTACATTATATATATTCACACTTGCGCATGCATCCCCCCACACACGCGCGCGCGCGCGCATGCAGAAACGAATAATACAAGCAGGAGAGGTATATAAAGCGGACGCGCGTTCGTGTTAGCCTGAGAGCACCGGCTTGTCAAGTCAAGGCTATACGCCGACAGGAGCAGCGCTAACCTGGCTGATCATCGTATCGACCAGCGCAGTAAAACGACGACAAGGAGCAGCAGCAGCGAGAGCCAAAGGAGTAGGAGACGAAGGAGAAAAAGACAGTCTGCAAAGGTGGTAGTAGTGGTAGCAGAGGGAAGGGGGATCGTGGGTGGTCCCGTGTTGTGAGCGCGCACGCCTCCCTCTCTCTCGCCTCTCATCGCTCGCTCCCGCTTTCACTACACCTCTCGCTCTTGCACCGCACGCTCCTCGGAGCCACGGCGGCACCCGTAATTACAGGTTCCTTATTTACCGCCTATTACACACTTCGTTAACGCATCATTTATTAAGCAGTCTAGCCCGTCCCACCTCCTCTTCAATCTGTCTTTACTCGCTCGCTCTACCTCCCTCCTCTGCCGCAAGCTCGAAGCAATTTCATTCTTATACGCAGGTACAATATACGTACTCAGTCCTTGCAAAGATGGGGCAGTGAATGAGATCTTCTCGATTCGACTCGACTTACGACTCGCTCGTCTGCTCACCTACTTACAGGTGTACTCATGAATGGATCGCGTGCATGCACGCCGGCCGACACGCCTATTAATGGATGGGCAACGTGACTCATGATCGTTTTTTTTTGTCTCTCGTTTTATTTCTTTCTTTTTGGGAAATTACGACGGATCCCTATTTCTCTCGATCATTGTTCTTTTTTCTTCGGGTCTAGTCCATCAATGGTGCGTATACTTGCGAAAGGATCATAATTACAGTCTGATTAAGGACTCTTATGCGCGCTAGTTTTCCCCCTTACTGATGACTTATCTTATTTCGTCTTGACGACTTTATTACATTATTAAGGTAGTTGGTACGGATATATGATATACATATATGTATGTATACTTGTTCAAATTGATGTTTATTGAATGATGTCACATAAATTGACGGATGGCACGGATTCATACCAAAACATCCTAAGAAACTCGTAAATCACAGAAATCTCTAAAAATACTATAAAATTCTGATAAAAGTCAAAAAGGTTGTGAAAATTATAGCACAATACAGATATATTTAAGATGCATTGAAAATTACATAAAAATTAGGATATTTTAAAAACGGCACGGGTGAATGATCTAATATTTAAATGCATCATTACGAAAGATATCTAAAGTAACATATTAGTTTTTTGACAAAATCCATTGAGCGACTTTTAAAAAATTGGTTTTTACGTCTGTCTTTTGCGGGGCAAGCCTATACCAACCACGTTAGAGAGTCCAACTTTGAAGCTTTGTATCTTGAAAACGTTACGGGTGATCTTTTCAAAATTTCAACCATCAATGTATAGCAATATTATGAAGTGATCCCCGAAGTTTGGGAACAATCTGTTGTAGATCGATTTTTTGACCAACTACATTAATTAAAAAAATAGCTATTTCCTCGTTAAAAGAAGTGACGGTGATTCTTAGCATTTCAAAGAATTAATCAAGCCCGAATTGGGGTAGATTGATTATCAAATTACTTGCATAAATGGTTGAAAAAAAAAAACATTTTTTCTTGAGATCCGAGGTCCGTTTTTGGTGTTTTGCTGTTGTCCGAATATTAGATGCCGTAGCTCTAACAGTACCTCTATATTCGGTCACACACAATACAGAACCATACAAGTTTATAAGTCAATATAAATGATATTTTATGTAATATAACGACGGAATAAGTTGTTTTTAAGTTTTATTTAACAAAATTGAAGACCTTAAATTTAAGTATGCCAGTATATAAAAATCTGCCATAACCTTATTTTAGCAATGTAGGCCACTGTCCGAATTTTAGTCTTTGCATCGTAAAGGCACCCATATACAGACTATTTAAAAATGCATCGTCCGAAAATAGGGGCTTTAAGGCATACTTTTATGATTGAATTATAAATAAGCATACGATTGAAAATGGTAATTTTTGTTCTATGTTAACAGAAAAAAGGATAAACTGTTCCGTACATTAGTCATTTTTTGTTGAGGAATAGTTTGATTTCTCAAAACTCAGAAATAGTAGATTACCTAAAATTATGTGTCCAAATATAGGGTACTTTACCTTATGTCTTAATTTATTAATTCTTTTTCTGTTGTCTGTCATCCAATAGTTATTCATATTTTCTTTTCAAATCTTATTAAAATTGTTCGGCGCAGTGGACACTAAAATATTAAATAGCATTCTTTATACTCCTTAAAGGCTTTTATATTAACGTTTGATGCCTTGACTCGCATGCTTATATTTATTAGAAAATAGGTACACACCGCAGCAGTGATACTCCCTCACAAAACCAAAAATCTGACTTGCTTTTCTAAAAAGCACGCTTGAAAGTCAACTTCAAATCTCGTCAAGTTATACACTCTTACATTATTGGGAGTACAAATTACTTCGGTCCATTTTTTGTCGTAAAAAATGCATTTATTTTAAGACAAAAATAATTAATAGCTTAATGACAGTATTGTTCTTTACTAGTTACTGTTTTGTTTCACCTTTCTGGCGATTCTTGAATTCCATCGCGGTAGAATGTCTTGACAATTGAGGAGATCCAAGTGAGAAGCAAATTTTTGATTTTTGCAAAAGAAGTGAATTGGTCTGTCACATCGTACTGCACTTCTCGGAACAACCGCAGTAATCGGAAGGAGCAATGTCCAGATAATATAACGAGTTTGGTAAAATATTCCACTCAACTGTTTGCAAATATTTTTTCCGGCTTCTAACCTCAAAGTAGCACTTTTACCGCTTGATTTTGGATTTTTAGTCGGAAAAATAGTATTCGAAACTCGTTCGTAAATATAAGCCTTTACGAACTTGTACGAAATATACTATTTTACGACTTTTGCAATATGAGTCATAGCATTGTCATTTTAAAAAAAATAATGCCAGGTTGGAGCAGCTCATAGTATGCAACACCTTTTTGGTCCCACCAGATACATAACATGGGCTTCGAGCGATCAATAATTATAGGTGATTTATTAATAGCCACATAGTATGACAACAAGCTTAAGGAGTTTTAACTGTGTTGGTGGTGGTGCGAGAAAGAGAGAGGCCCGATTTTCCGTCTCTTTGAGGTTACGTATGCGTGCGCATGTCCTATCATTAACATTGCTATTTCATTTACTCATTGGAATATTTATTCCCAATACGCAGATATTCGGAGAAAAAGAATTCTTTAAGAATATGCGAATGTCCACCATAGAAGCATTCTTATACAATCCTTATATAACTCAAAAAGAATTCCTATGAACAGTAACAAAGTATTCTTTTATCAGTGGCCGCAGAAGGGGGGAGGGGGGCTAAAGAGCTTGTGCCCCTCCAGTTTGAAAATTTTTGTACAACGATGTATATCTATATATCTATGTATAAAAATGCCATTTGAGCCCCCCCCCCCTCTCCAAACAACAAACAGTTACGCGGCCCCTGATTCTTTAAGTAACCTTATTTAATGCTGTATTACAAAAATGATAGCTACTTTCGTGGTCCAAATAATATTTAAAGAATACTTACAGTATACTAAAAGGGTTCATAAAATATTGGAAAATAGTCCCATATGATACTTAATTATGAAAAAATGTCAAAGAAATAACAATTCTTCAATCAAATGTTTAAAAGTGTCTGTCGACATCGTAAAAATAACACCCAGAAAATCCTCAAGCTCCTTTTTAAGGAATTTCTCTAAGATTTTGGTCTTTTTCCTCATAAATTCCGTGAAGACTATAATTTCCTCAATGATTTCCTCGTGTAATGTGTGTTTTACATTCTGAGCGTTGTGTGGAGAGTACATGCTGGGATATAACTTGATGAGTTTACAAAACATAGTTAAAAATTTTGTGTAAGTTGCTATATAACACAAATTGTTTGTTAAAATTAAACAATATTTGTGTACCTTTGTACACCAAATAAATATATTCGTTACACAAAGTTTGTGTATTAAATATTTGTACAATGGACTAAGTAACACGAAATTTTTGTTTTTTTAATATAAAATTCATGTAAAATGTAATCAAAACGTGTGCAGCTATTAAATTTTAAACATAATGTTTCTGTTTGTACTCAAACTGATTTTGAACAGTGCATGAAATAAGTTCCAAAAGTGTTCTTAATGAATTCATTCAAACTGAATTGTAAAGGTGGGAATATTTTGCTAATTACAATTTGGTAACACTGTTAAATTGAATAATTTATTCAATACGTTAACTTAAGCTGCCTTAAAGAACGTATTACACAATTAAAATAAAATACTCATCGATCGTTATAATTTTTAACAAACAATACAAATTATTAGGATAAGGTGTAATATGAACTAAAATTTGTAGTTAATTCAATTGAACTTCATATCAACAGAATTAGTTATTAAATCTATATCCACTGTAGCTCAGTGATAAACTGACTACTTCTCACGCGAGAAACTCTGATTCGAACCTCACCTCTGGCAATCATATAAACATTTTTTTTGGTATTTCCTTCAACTTATAAGTATACTTAATGGATTCTTTAAGAACTGAATTCATAGTTAGTTCTATAATTACTTTTTTATAATTCGTTTTTCATGAAGAAAAAAATTCTTATACGTCCCAAGCGGAAATAGTCTCGTTCATATAATTATTATTAAAAAAAGGTAACTAATATAAACTAATAATAATAGTTAATAAAGTCCAGATTTAGGACTGTAATAATATTTATCAGTGATCTGTTATATGCTACTAGTAATTCTTTATAACAGTTATTATCAGTTATACATTTTTTTTTTTTGGGGGGAAATCTGAATTGAGAAATAAGGTTTAATTTCATCATTAAGAAAATAATTTTCATTAACAATTAGTCATAATTTATACGAATTATTATGAGTATCTAAAAAATTTTATAGTAATTAATACCAAGCAATAAAAATTACAAACTATTTATAAAAGTTCTATGTATTAAATATTGAATAATCGAACAAGTTGTAGTACGGGAGTTTAATTAAATTTATGTTTATAAAAGTAATTATCAGTTATTATTTTGTTTCCTGTATTTCTAAAATGTTATTTTATAAGAATATAAAAATGTATAACTGACGATAACTTATAATACAGTAATTAAACTTTATTCTCAGTCTGAACTCTGGACTTAATAAATTTATATTATCAGTTATTATTTTTTATTCGTTGCTTACTCACTCAAATTATTTTAGCTTGGGCACATCTTTATATGTGGGATGAAGAACTCTTAAAGAATTTTATCATGATAGAAATTCACGATCACTAAAGACGGCTTGGGCGATTTTTATCCGCTTGATCAAAACCTCTGAAATTCCGGAATTATGTAAATAAAGTATGCCAGATTCATTTCCTATAAGAAAATACCGGGGTCAACGGCTTGATTTTTTTGCAAATTACAACTGAAAATTCACCAATTTAACACCTACTCTTATGGACAGTGGTCACAAAATCGACTATAACTCAAAAAGTGATTGATTAATCTCTAAAAACCAAATTTTTATTTGTACTTTTTTATTAGGAATCTGTTAGAATCGTGAAAATTCCATGTTAACGACTTGGATTTTAAGAAAATAAAATAGAAAGTGATTTATTGTTTTCTGCGCATGCGCAGATGGCAACAACGAGTTCTTATCGTTATTTTTAATGATATTTTACAACTTTTAAGGCCAATTGAACTCAAGAATTTTAAAATGT
>JAPYYV010007524.1:0-13327 GCA_030522625.1 Copidosoma aretas | reverse complement strand
GTATGTTTATTTAATCATGCATTATACTCTATTGAAAATAAAATTAGTAAAAATTCAAGGGGATATAAATATTTAATAGTTATAAAACAAGAAAAGGATGTATAGAAGTATATTAAAATCAATACAAGAAATGGAAAAATAATTGAATAAAAAATTTACATTTACAAATATAAGAAAAAAAAAATTCAAAATGATAACTTACTATTAACTTATATCAATAATTGATTATAAAATGCGTCTAAGGACACTTGCTAAATCTAAAATTTTCGGGGTTTCAGGATATTGATTATCATTTTAGGATACAACGAAGAGATTACAGGGGGTAGATGACCAAAAATTTGAAATCGGTAAATAACGGACACCCTAATATATATATACACACATAGAGACATACTTTTTCTAAAAATGGTATTTTCTCATTTTAGACACTATATAAAACATTTATAACGTATTTCGAGAAAAAAAATTTTTTTACCGATACAAAGTTTCGTCTTTGAGGAAGCAAAAATCCCATGTACTTGAATCGAGTACGGGCACTGATCAGCAAAACTCTACTATATTGGGTTACTAGGGTTTGGCTGCCTGTTATTTAAAAAAGTTCATTAATTAACAAAAGTGTAGACAGTCGAGAGTATTGAGTTACTAGGGATTGGCTGCTTGTTATTTAGTTTGTATAATTAGTAGTCGAAAGAGCAAGCAGCCGAGCGGTTGGGTTACTCATTAATTATTACCACGGTGTCCCCTGGGTAGATAAGTTATAGTTAATTGGTCTCCTGTTTTATAGCTTGGGATATTGTGTTTGTATTTTTGAATTTTGCGCTAATTTGGAAGCCACTTACGAGAGCGCTGCTCCGGGCACTCCGGTCTTAAAGCTTGCGTGTATGTTTAAGACATAACCTGCGGGACCGGACTCCGGTCACCGGAGCGCCCAGTGCTCCGATTCAGCGCATCTCCTTCTCTGTAACTAACTTATTTGTCTACTGGTTTTTTTTTGTATACAAGTACATAATGTAGCCGAAGCATTACACAGATCAGTATTATTACAATACAGTTCACCATTACACATGGCAGAGCACTTACATATCTGTCGTACATAGATAATATATGGGTGATTCCGCCGTAACTTACTCAAAATGACCTCAAAAACGGAGTTTAAACAAATGGTTGAATAATTTTTTCGTCATGGCATTTCGACGTCAAATACTGCCCTTAACAAATGCCTGAAACAATTCCACTATACAAAGTTTTTTGGTCAAAAGTTATAAAATATTTTGTAAGAGCCAATTTTTGTCAATTTTTGGAAAAATTTCGTCTGTTTCTGGTATGCGTTGGTGAACTGCTTTTATCGTTGGGGTACTCTAACTCGGCTCAAATGAAAGCTCGAACCATGCTCTGGTAATTCAAAAAAAGTTTGTCCGATTAAGTGTTGCAGGTTGAAAGTTACAGCTGTTCCAAGAGGAGCAAGAAAATCGCTAAAAACGGGATTTTGTGCGAATTTACCTAAAATTTGGTGATTTTCTTGAAACCTCTATAACTTTTGACTAGCAGCACGAAATTAAACAATATTTTTTTCAACTGATAAGGCTTCACTGCAACTTTTATTTTAGCCGAGTTAGGATCGATTAAAGTCGTGTACCACTTAGCTAGTAGCGTTGGAAGTGGAGTTGATATTAATCGATATATCTAATGAAAAAAACTTTTGCATACAAAAGCCGAGACATGCATTTCATGTTTTAGTGCAACAGTGCTGAAAAATAAGTTTGGTAAAGATACGATGCACAGAAGAAAAATAAGAGACACTTTGAGCATTGAGGAGAAAGGAAAAGACACAGACGGAAAGGTCATTTAGAGATTTGAAAAGCTTGTATAGCTAGTCGACACAGTGTTCGCATCTTTTTTGCAAGTAGTACTTTGTCTTCCAATATATACCTGAAGAAATTGCATAACTCGTACCTTTGAAGACTACACACGGCATGGGATGAAGGTGGACGGAAAAGACAGAAACTTTTAAGTTTCACGTATTCCGAAGTTTAGGTCCTCATGGATTCTAGAGTTTTGAATTAAGACTAATAATTGCGTAACTAATTGATGTCCTATACGATGTAGTTTGAAAATCCACCGTTACCTTGTTGTGTATCGGCGAATTAGATTTAAATGCGTACGTTGCCGCCTAGTTTGTGTGTGTATCGGTGTGCGATAATGCGATTAGTAAGGTGTAAGCGAGCTTGGAATGAGTCAGTTGAGTACGGGCAAGTAGCCCGAACGGTTATCTCTCGCCTCATATTCTCTGTATATCTCTATTGATAATATATATTGATAGTAGTAATAACATAAGGCTACGTCTCTATTTCTTCTACTTCTCATCTACTTTCCTATATCTCCTGTTACCGCAAACACAACAACTGGCGACGAGGATGGGATTTAAGTGCATCTACGTGTGCGTCGCGTGAGTGCGATACAGTGTGCGGGCACGCGCGCGCGCGGGATCTAAAGTTAACAGATTGGGCAGATTTAAGTACGAGAGAATTAAAATGAGTGATACGACGGAGGTTGTAACAGTGCCACAGTTGCATATACAGCCGTATATACCAGGGAATACAACATGGACCCGGTGGGTGCAGAGGCTGGAAGGGTCTTTCAAAATTATGAACGTCAAGAGCACAGACAAAGTAGCCCACCTTTTACACTACATAGGCGAGGCGGCGTACAACAAACTGTGCGATGCTCATGGCAGCGAGGACCCTTACACGAAAAAGTACGAGGAGATAACCGACAAGCTAAAAGAATTGTACGAGCCGGAGGTGCTTGAAATCGCTGAGGTATTCAAACTCAACAGCCGAAGACAATTACAACAGGAGAGCGCCGCAGAATACTCAAACGCATTAAATCGAATAAGTGTGTCGTGTGGTTTCGGATCATTCAAGGATACAGCACTGCGAAACAAATTTGTCTTCGGGGTAGCAAATAAACGAATACAGGGCTGTTTGATAGAGACAAAGGACCTTACATTTAAAATGGCACTACAAACGGCCACGGCCATGGAAATATCGGAAAAAGAAGCCAATACAATACATCAAGACGGGGGACGGGAAACAGAGGACGTCGACTACCTACACTCACCAAGGGATCGCTTCAAAAAAGTGTACAAAAAGCCCAAAGGAGACGACAATTTGGAGAAAAGGTCTAAGAACCCAGCGCAATCAGTGCGTTGTTTCCGGTGTGGAAAGTCTCACTTTGCTAATCAATGTCAAATTTCGCGTTCAGTGGTGTGCCATCATTGTAAGCGTACCGGTCACATAGAAAGAGTTTGCTTCAAGAAACAGAGGGAAGCGAATGAAGTGGTAGAAGAAGAAGAAGAACAGCAAGTGGCACATACATTTGAAATCCTAAATTTCGATCATAAAGGGGCCCAGGAGCACGGGGCGGACAGAGAGAAATTCTTCACGACATTGGAGGTGAGCGGTAAAACAGTGCGCTTTGAAGTGGACAGTGGTGCAGCGGTGACGCTGATGTATCGCCAGCAGGCAGAAAAATTATTTAAGAACTTTAAGATGTTTGCGACTAATTTGCGTTTAGTTTCATATTCCGATCAACAGGTAAAAGTATACGGCTATATCCGTGTTTTGGTCAGGTACAAAGAAAATAAATATAGTTTAAATATATACGTTGCGGACGTTGACCGTGAGCCGTTACTGGGCCGAGAGTGGATTTGGCGGATGTTTACAAACACAAACTCGGTAGAAGCCTTAGTAAAAAGTTTTCGAAGTTCAGAATGTAGTGTTGTTACGGAGAGTCGTGAAAATAACGTACAAGTGCAAAAGATTTTAAATAAATATCCAAACATTACGGATGCGCACCTTACTAAGATTAAAGGTTTAGAGGGCAGTCTCTCTTTGAAACCGGGGGCATCGCCTATTTTTCTCACGGCAAGGAAATTACCTTTTAAATTGGTCCCTTTGGTAGTCCGTGAAATTGATTTGCTCTTAAAAGAAGGAGTATTAGAAAAAGTAAATACATCGAAATACGCAACGCCCATAGTTCCGACTTTGAAGGGGGACGGCCGAATACGTATATGTGGAGACTATAGTGCCACTGTGAACCCTCAGCTGCTCGTAAATGAATACCCGTTACCAACTATGGACGAGTTGCTCACAGAGTTGTCGGGCTCTTGTGTATTTGCAAAATTAGATTTTAAGTTGGCTAACCTGCAGCTGGGGGTGGGCGATAAGACTGCGGACCTACTGACACTGAAAACGCATCGTGGGCTCATGAGATGTAAGCGCCTGATGTACGGGATAGCGGCGGCACCGGCCTTGTGGCAAAATTTGATGGATAATATACTACGAGAAATACCGGGAGTAAGGGTGTTTTTAGACGATATTCGAGTTGCTGCTAAGTCGGAACGCGAGCTGTTACAGAGATTAGAATTAGTATTTAGTACTCTCAGTAAATACAATATAAAAATTAAGCTAGAAAAATGTGATTTTTTTTGCCCACGTATACACTATTGCGGCTACGTAGTGGGGCCGGAAAGGATCAGTAAAGATGCAATAAAGATAAAGGCTGTCGAAGAAATGCCGAGACCCTCAAACATTGAAGAAGTACGGGCGTTTATAGGCATGGTTAATTTTTACAACCGATTTATTGAAAACGCGAGTACAGTGCTGCAGCCACTGTATGAGTTACTGCGTAGCGGTAGTGAGTATACGTGGACCTCACGTCAAGAAAAGGCGTTTATACAAGCAAAGAAAGAATTCCAAAGTAAGCGGTGTTTGGCATTTTACGATCCGAGTATGCCGCTGGTTTTAGCGACTGATGCTAGCCCATACGGAGTAGGAGCAGTCCTAGCACACTGCTACCCGGACGGCTCTAAACGGGCTGTACAATATATCTCACAAAAACTAAATAAAGCGCAAAGTAAATACAGTCAAATAGACAAAGAAGCATACGCAATTGTATTCGCGGTAAAGAGATTGCATCAATATTTGTACGGGAGAAAATTTATCTTGGTGACCGATCACAGGCCGTTGACCCAGATTTTCGCAAAGACGAAGAGTCTACCCGTGTATAGTGCAATGCGTATGCAGCATTACGCGATTTTCTTGCGAAGTTTTGATTACGAGATTAAGTATAGACGTTCGGAGCAGAGCGGTAACGCGGACTGTTTGTCACGGTTGCTGATAAAAGAATCTGAAATTAAGGAAAATGATGTGGATGTAGTGGATGTATATTACAAAGAAAAATTATCAGATATGGCAATCAGCGCGTCTGATGTTATGGTGTGCTATAAGAATGATGTAAATATTGTAAATATAATGATAGCGTTGCTCGAAGGGAAGAAATTAGATAATAAACATACATGGAATATTGATTTCCGAGAATTTAGTATAGAACAGGGCATGTTAGTGCGAGGACATCGAATTGTGATCCCCGAAAAATTACGCGAACGCATATTAAACGAATTACATTTAGGACATTTTGGAATAGTCAAGATGAAAGGGCTAGCGCGGGGATACGTATGGTGGCCGGGTATCGATAAAGCAATTGAAGATCTGGTGAGAACGTGTACGCAGTGCTAAGACGGTATGAACAACCCAAAGCGAGTAGAAACGCATACTTGGCAATCCGCTACCGCCCCTTTCCAGCGTGTGCACGTGGATTTCGCTGGGCCATATCTGGGGCGATTTTTTTAAATTTTAGTAGACGCGTTCTCAAAATGGCCCGAACTATACATAGTTAAAGATATGCGGGCAGATACAACTGTTCGAATTTGCAAAGAAATTTTTGCGCGTTTTGGCGTTCCGCAGTACATTGTTTTCGATAACGGTAGCGCATTCATATCTAACGAGTTCAAATTTTTTTTGAAGTGTTACGGTATAGAGCAAAAATTAACGGGGCCATATTACCCATCCAGTAATGGGCAGGCGGAGCGCAATGTGCAGACGTTTAAACGGGCGTTAGCAAAGATAGACGGGAAGGTAAACGTAGAACCGGAACTACAAATAATTGTTTCGCAATATCGCGCCATGCCGCATGCTCAGACGGGAATCTCCCCAGCAGAAATGCTCTTCAATCGAAAAGTTAGAAGTAGATTTGATTTGCTAAAACCTCATAGCGGAGGAGACACGCAAACGGTACATAACGGAAATAATTGTAAAAAATTCGGAGAGGGAGAGGCTGTGATTGTGCGAAATTACGTGGGAAAAGAGAAGTGGAAACACGGTAAAGTAATTAAAATAATGGGGCATTTGCATTATCTAGTGCGACTAAGGGATAATAGAATCTGGAAAAGGCACGTTGACCAGATGCGCACAGCACCACAAATGGAAAACAAAAATAAAACAGAGTTTCCTGATTATACGGCGCCTATGGAAGTAAACCCCGACCGCGAGTTGCATTCGCCTCAACAGAGCCCACCGCGAGTTCAGACGCCAAACGAGAACGAAGGCGACGCGCAGCGGCCTCTGGATCCGCAAGTAGAAATTCGATTGCAGAGAATAAGAAAACCCCCGGCATATTTAAAAGATTATGAGTTAAGCTTTAACTAATGTATCATATGCAATATGTAATTCTTTCACAAAGGGAAGTGTTGTGTATCGGTGAATTAGATTTAAATGCGTACGTTGCCGCCTAGTTTGTGTGTGTATCGGTGTGCGATAGTGCGATTAGTAAGGTGTAAGCGAGCTTGAAACGAGTCAGTTGAGTACGGGCAAGTAGCCCGAACGGTTATCTCTCGCCTCATATTCTCTGTATATCTCTACTGATAATATATATTGATAGTAGTAATAACATGTGGCTACGTCTCTATTTCTTCCCCATCTACTTCCCTATATCTCCTGTTACCGCAAACACAACATACCTGATGCCATATAATCACTTAGACTTGTTGTCGAGGCCTACAGTGAGATGCACTACATTTCGACAATACTTTGGGGCCAAAATATTTGCAGACTTTTCGGATTATTGATGATGGAATTTGGTGTTGATACTGATGTCGATAGATAGATAAAAGTCTAAAGTTTATGATGTGTAGCCGCAGTTATAGTATATAAGCATCACGCTTGCACAGCGTGAGTCGAAAGGCGAAAAAACCGAAAAGCGATATTGGACGGAAAAGACAATTTGGTCATTTATTCGCAAATTTGATCTCCAAAACGTCTTCCTATGTTTTTTTAATAATTGGAGTGTAAATTTTTACATAAGTATTGTCATTTTGATTACTATATTTCGTTCTAGTAAACACACTAGAGTCGGGGACATCGTCTGAGCAAGTTACGGCGGAATCAGTCATATATATTCTTTTTTACGAAGATCATGTTACAAAGTCATACTGAATATTATTCAGTCATATTGCACCTTTTCTTTTCAAAGAGATGAAGCATCGCTTTTTTTTACAACATTAGTCGTTTTTATTATTACGAATTCAAGATTATTCTTTCAAAGTCATTTTTCGCGCTAATGCATTTTTCGGTATCATAGGTTCTTTTTTTCCGACTATAACCCACAGAAAAAAATCTGATGGTTCTGACCGAAGGTCGAACCTACCACTCTTTGAACAGTGTTGTTTCCGGGGCTAGCATGCTAGCCACTGCCCGATCAGAAATCCAAACGCGGCTACCTAGCTCGCTACATGTGGCTAAGGTAGGCTGCCACGGTTGGACCTCCATTGGAATCATCAGAATATGAAACGGGGCGTGAAGTTGGCGCTAGCTAGGGAGCCTAGATAAATATCTTCTGTCTCCCTTTATCTTATACATACATGTATACAACCATATAAATACAACTTATATCAAATATATAAAGAGTCAGTGTACATAACCTCTTTGGATTCAGTACACTTTAATACAAAACATACATATATGTAGAGATTAGAGTTTGGATCGTATTTGTTTTTACAAAAGTGAGTGATAAAGTTCAGTGAATCGCTCTATTTCGTTAACTAACAAAATAGTAAAAAGTCATCGTGCCTTGAAACGTGTAAGAGTCGATGAAAAAATTATAAATTCCTTAGACTCCGTGATTTTTCATAACAAAAGTGATGAAAATTTATTGACTTTCGAACTATTTAATAATAGTGACAGTGTTGAAGTTATTGAAACGTTTAACAATAATTGTTTACTTTTGCATACCTCTTCAACCTTATTTCCTAGACTAAGTACTCAAACTATGCTCCCTAGGTAGAACCTAGCTAGCCCCCCGTTTCATCGCGCCATCTAAGCCTGTACATTGGCCTTGCTAGGACCAATGTAGGTTAACAAAGCTGCCAAGGTAGGTCCAAGCTATCGCCAAGTTTAGATTTCCGATCGGGTGAGCCAACGACCGGTCTGTCCTGCTCTATGAATTGAATTGAATTAAATTATTTTTATTGGCTTTTTAAACATATAGTTACATAGCCATTTCTATGAAGAAATGTTTGGATACTTATGGATATTTACATCTTAATAATAACCTTAAATTAATTACATATTTTTACTTTTAACATAAATGCATTTTCGCCTTAAATTGCGATGTTGTCATTTGATAAATTAAATACGCCTATTTATGTTCCCCATAAAATTTGCTAATGTACAAGTAATTCTGGTATCATATTCTGAAAAAAATTAATCACAGAGTATGGACGATACTTAATTACTTTAGATAGTTCTCTTATCATTATTTCTCTTTCCTTTTCAAAGTTTATACGTTGCCAAAATATGTGCTCCATATTGACGTGTGTTGTATTACATTCATATAAGTCACTAGAAACTGTTTGAGATATAAATAAATGACTATTAAGGGAAGTGTGACCCTTTCTTATTCTATTTATAGAAACTACAGATTTTTTAAATAATTTCAAATTGTAAAACCATGGTTTTTTCTTTTATTTTTTGCGGGATAGGCTTCAATTATTGTTTGTGGATCAGATAGCAAAGATAGTGTGAGTTTTATTGTCAATTAATGTTGATCCATCAGTGAACATATGTATCCAGTTTTTATCATTAGAAAAATAATTGAGGAGATCTTGTTGAGGGGGCTTCTGAATTTTAAATGTTCTTGCCTATCGATGAGTCTGGGTTGAAATGGAAATTTAGGAAAAATCGAATAGTAAATTTAATACATTTTTTTGACTGTATAATGTAGCCTTCATGAAACCAAGTTTCTTCATAGCATTCTAATATTAAGGGCTTACTAAAATTGGCCTTATAGATATGAGTATTTGCTATTTTATATAGGGTTTCAATGTTTTTAATAACTGAATCGTTTTTAAATGATAGATGTTTTAAAAAAAATGTCCTGCCTACACGGAGAGAAAAAGTATGGGCCAAACGCATATGCGCATATGTAAAAAGTCCACGGTGAGCGGGCACTAGCGTTTACACGGTACAGTTGATGCTCTTACAAGTCAAATCGCATGATGGCAATGGAAAAAAAAGCCAATGCCTCTATGGAATTTTTCCTTGGCTATAGCGCACGCCGTTTACTCATTGCGCCTAGGTGGCCAGAACATCAAGTGTATAGTGTGAACGCTACTGCCCGCTCATCGTGGACTTTTTCTATGTACGCTTATGCGTTCGGCCCATACTTTTTCTCTTCATGTAGATACTCGAATCTTTGCATCAAAAAGGTCTTTTGGATTCCGACATCAAGATACACACTGGTGCACATTTTTTCATATCCAAGGGCTAATCTAATTGCAAAGTTCTGAATTTTTTGTAACTTGTAGAAATAGGTATCAGAGATAAGGGATAACAAAAAGCCGCAATATTCAAGGATATATCTGAGCTAAGGTTTTTAGATCATAAAAAATATATATATCTAGGTCTGATCCCCACCAGATTCGCCTTATAGGCCGCAGGAATTAGGAAAAACGGTGGAAATAGTTCGTTTCAGCTAACCATGCATAAAATTAGGCGTATTTACCATTATAAGCAATACAACCCTCAATTTCCTCCCAAATGACTTACACAGAACACTGTTAAATAGTCACTTTTATGTGAAAAAAACACGAAAATCGGAGTATTTTTAAAATAACTGGAAAACGGTTAGTGGAAGATTTTTTTCAGTTATGCCTATTTGTAGGTATTTCAAACCCGGTTCATTTGAGTCCCGGTTGATTGAATTTTATTGACTATTTATTTAAATAATCGCAAAAAAACTGTCGAAATGTAAGAAAATTAAATAATTTTTAACTCTGAAAAAGTGCTAGTCTTGAAATTTTGCTAAAAATATTGATTAGGTATGAGATATTTCATTTGTTTATCAACAAAGTCTCTAATGTTAAATAAAAAATAGACCTTTCTGCGTCATAAAAAATATTTTATCCAGGTCTCATTTTTTAGTCAAAACGTCAATTTTACGAATCTATTATTGCCGTTTAGATTATTGTTAATATTGACCTTCAAAATAGCGTTAATAACATAGCTACTTTTTCGGGTCACGTTTTTTGACTTGGTGCTGGCGAGTTGGCAAGCATAGCTCAGAGGGCGCAAGTGGAAAGAGCCTCCAACCAATGAAAGCGAAGAGCAGTTTATCATAGTAAGTATATCAATATACATGTTGAATATATTCATGCATCATAGATATAGTCTGCAATGTATACATGTATTCAACATGTATACAGATATATACTGTCTATGGTGAACTGCTCTTTGCTCTTATTGGCTGGAGGCTCTTCTCACTTGCGCCCTCTGAGCTGAGCTTGCCAACTCGCCAGCCCCATAACTTAATAACAAATGTACGTATCGTTATGAAACTTTGTTATCTCGATTGCTGGTAATTTTCTACGAATTCAAAAAAAAAAATTGCTGTAGGACATTTGAAAGTCGATATAATTTTTTAAATTGGTTAATTCGCCAAATGTTTATTGATAAACATTTATAGCTGAAATTTTGCAATCATTTTGTTTTAACACTGTTTTTGCAAACTTCATCGCGACAATTGCTACACAGTTAAGAGCACTTTAAGCCGTGTTTACGACACCTACGACGATTTCCGCTGCACCCTTCTTCGCACGAACATGTTATTGCTTTGAAAATATTTTCGGTGTACCGTGTCTCTGTAGATGGGCTGCAATCCTGTCGGGCTTTCTTGCCAACCAAATTGAAGTGCATCCAACGAGGTGTTTCCTAGCCACTTATGTAGTTGGAAAAACACTCTTAAGATGTGCTAGTCAGCTGCACCTTCGGTGGGAGGCAAACTCTCATACGTTGATTTTAGCTTCTTCTCGCAGCGGGCATATTGCATGTATTTTAATTCGTGTAAACTTATGTTACAGTCGTGTTTTTTTGCATACGATTTGATGTATGCCAGATCAGCTTTGTTGCTGTAAATGTATGCAATAAGTTGGTGTCCATTACTGAATAATTTTGAAACATCTGTTAAAGAGTCATAAAATCACGGAGATAAATTTATCAATACATCATGAGCGAGTTTAAAAACTTTTGTCTTGTCCTGGTTAAAAAAGCACGTCGTATCCGATTCTGTGAGCAAGTGCAACAAGCCGATGTAGGGACGTAAATTCAAGTATTTAAAACTGTTGAGGTGAACCACTCTTTTTGCCACAGCTTCGATTTGCCTTTATACGACGTTTATTTAAAAAATAAGGTATTTTATGCAGTTCCACGTGCTTGCAGTTGCGTCATGAGTACCAATAAATCTATATCATTTCCAACTATCACAACTTTTTTATCGATTTAATGATGAGCCTCTGATATAGCTGTCGTTACAATTAAAACGTCCGCATCTTCTGTCGCTATCTTTGTTCTGAACGTTTTAGTCAATTTCAAGTGCTCATTGATTATCGATATAAGTCGAGCTTTATTATCATCATTCAGAAAGAAATCTTTTTGCGAAACTATAATTATTATACTCACATCCATTTAAAATTTTTGACCAGCTGTCCTTTTTTTCCGCTGCGATCGCTCAGCACTTTTCGTACTGTCGTCAGTACCGTACCCATCAAACACAATTACGCTGTTTGAATAAAAATGTTTCTTGACGTATTTAAGGTATTTCCCAACAATATCGCTCACAGTATCATTTTGCTGCCATTGTACAACGTTTATTAAAAACCCGCCCGCGCCGTCTATAACGTACTGTGGCAGTGGGCTCTTGAATAGTTTTAAATGCTGCGTAAAAGCTTGATTTGTCTTGTGCATGCCATTGTCAGTAAACATAGAAAGAGGGTACGGAGACAATTTAAAGCGCAGATATTCTTTCATACCTTCTTTGCTTGAAATGTTCATAGTTATGTGCTGCGTCAATAATAAACGGTCGACGTGAACTTTTTCGCCATTAAGTACTTTGATGTTTGAATTGGTAGCAGCGAGGGAAACAGCTTTATTGGCAGAATGTATACAGATGATTTGATCAGTAACAGGAAAGGGGTTGCATTCTTCAAAAAACATAGATATTTTCTTTAGATCACTGTTATCTCTTGCTACTCCGGAGGTCCGCAGATCAACGTGCTGTTCACTCTTCACGGAAGTGACGTTAGAAAAAATCGTGACTGCATTGCAAATCTAAGCGCATTTAATGAACTTGCCAGCCATCGTGTAGTGACATTTCGGTAAATCCTGTGAAAATTAAACCGCCTTTAACGTTTAATAGTCTCATGAGCCCCTGCTCAATGGTCATGTCCGCCCAATTACCGCAGCAAATCTTGTTGCTCCGGCAGATTGTAAACATGTCGAGCTCAGCATACTTGTCGTATGTGTACATGTCCACGGTAGATTGTAACTCACACATGTCTTGAATAAAAAGATGACAGCTTTTTGCATATAAATAGTGGCCTGCAGAGTGAAAATAGGGCAATATACATTTCAAACTTTCCAAATATACATCCGAGTTTCCATAACGCTGAGCGTCATAAAATACCCTAGCTATATCTACCATAACAATATATTGTAGCTACAGTTGCGCTGTTGGCCCTTTTTCTTTCAAAAGCTCTAAATTCGTTAAGAATTTGTTTTATTTCAATAAATTTTTCTTCTAATATTTTGTTTTGGTATTCTTCATTGTCTGCTTCGATTACGGACTTCATATAATTTTTTTCGTCGTTTGTAATATCACAAGATTGCATAATTGTTACCGCTAAAGCAGCTTCACCAGTATACGAGGTGTGTTCAAAAAGTACCCGGAATTTTAAAATTTCGCGGGTCTGGAGAGTCCGATTGTCAACATTTTTTTTATTGTGTTGGTATACATGCCCCTAAAGTATGATAAAATTTTCAGCTATATTCACTGTCTGCTTTGTCTGTGGCAGCCACTAAGGTTGGACGTGTTTTTCGAGCTCGGCGATTTTTGCTTCTTTAAACAATGGAAGAATTGAAGAGTCAAAGAATTTGTA
>JAPYYV010007523.1:0-17466 GCA_030522625.1 Copidosoma aretas | reverse complement strand
CTACACGTACTTTGGCTCCCATGGGGTTACCTGTTTCACTCTTAATTCTGCGCACGAGACCAGGACACCAATAGTGCAAGTTTCGCCGGAATGACCCATGTATATGTTGATGTCAACATCAATAAAAGCCATATATATGTATGCATATAATTTTTATTTTATTTTTTTTATGCATTATTCCTACCCGTACACTAACTTTTAGTTGATTTTTACGGGCACCCTCTACCACCTTGGTGTGGAGAGTGTTGATCCTAACCCCAACTGCGACCCCTTTTACCCTAGTCCCCGCCGTAACCCATGACCCCTTGTCCCATCTTTTCCCAACTATTGTACTCTCTCTTTCCACCCCTAGATTCCATACTATCCCCTAACTGAGTATTTCACCTATCTAGAGCGCTCATGGAGCCCACCTCTGGATCACCCTGTGATGCAGAACTAGCCGCGAGACTTTAGGAACCAATTATAGCCAGTAACAACTCTGAAAAAATTTCCGAGTTGACCAGACCAGGATTCGAATCCACGTGTCACTTAAACAGCCGTATCGCAACTGACCAATACTTGCGCCTTAAGTTAGTTGTATACTGAACAAAAGTAATGATGAGATCTTCATGAAACTTTATGGATAGCTAAATAAAGGCTATTAAGGACTTTGTTAAATTTTTGTAAGGCTGGGGTTCTTACAAGGCTAAATAATGATGCAGAAAGTTTTCGTACTTTCGTCATACCTTAACATACATGCATATGGAGAAACGTCTTTTTGTGAACTTAAATAAACAATATCATACAAAATACTGATGAACTTTTGACGATATTGTTTTGCGTATTAGATAAATATCTAGTAATCTTATCTAATTTTATAAAACACCTCAAGGGTACCTGTGAGATATGAAATAAATTAATAAGCATCGTAGAAATTCCTAAAGGTTATGTCTTCACACAAGTGCGAGAGAGACAGCAAGCATACCACACTGTCGAATCTGAGATCAAATATGCCTCAGGCTAGCGTAGTAGGGATACAACTACCTTAACCTACTGAGCTGCAACTGCTTCTATGTATATATATATATATATATATATATATATATATATATGTATATGAATAGGGTGTCCTTTTCTAATCTAGGTCAAACGTTTTTGAATCCCTCGACTGAGGGCGCTGTTTCAGAATCGCGCTCGAGGACGAGACCAGTAGCTTTCTGTAAGTTAAAGCGATACGTCCAAAGTGACCCGGGTAGCCGACAGTTCACTCTTTCTCTTTCCAGCCAAGCCCTGTGATTGGCTCTCGTGGACTGTCCATGCATATTCGTGCCCCAAACGTATTTTTTGGCCTACCTTGACTTAAAATAGTACTTTCACTTTTGTGAAAAGAAAGTAAGTCGAAGTAGGTTAAAAAAATATACTATTTTCATTATTCGTTTAAGAAAAATTTACAATTTTCCGAATTTTTCTCAGAAAAACTTTGGGAGAATTGATTTGTCCCTCCTTTTTTTAAAAAAATGTAATTTACTTCATTTTGGCTTTATATGTAAATACTAATTTAAATGCATTTTTACTACTCGGTGACAATAACATATTTTATAGCCGTGAATAACAACATATTATTGTTTTTTTAGTTATGTAGAGACCGCACCCCTTTGCTGAGAGAGAGAGAGAGAGAGAAAGAGTAAAGTATTTCTTTATAACATAAGTCATTTATTACGAAGTATCTAAATCTGTTTGATTTATCGCTGCAGTGATAAGAGTGGAAATAAAAAGTACAGCTTCTTCAAACAACCGTTAAAAATATTTTGAACATTTTAAACGCTTGCTTTAACTAGTCAAAAGACCAAAAAATATCAGGATAATTATACGTCGGTGTACATGTGTATCTAATAAAATAATTTTCTCAATTCGATCTCTCTGAAAATGGTTAATGAAAGTTAAAAAAAATTATAAAAACACTAACAGAGCATTAAGATTGTAAAGCAATGCAAAAAGTGTGAAACTGACAAACTGCACAGGCAAAAGGTGAAACAGTGGCTCATTTTTAACTTTATTTTTGAAAAAAAGCAGTGCATTGCAATTAAAGGATATTTTTGGATCATATGCTTATCAAACATTTCGAATTTTGTGTATGGAAGTAAAGACGTATGCGGCAAAATAACTGTAAAGAAACGAATTTATTTAAAAAGGCGAACCAAATTACTCAGACGTTGGAAACTGCTCTTTAATCATCGGATAATATAAAAACCAGCTGACAATGGACCACGATTGATACTAACACTTCTCTAACTATCACGCTATCGTTGCTCTAGCTCGCACAAAGCAGTATTGACGTCACATAATTTTACACGTAATGCTTTAAGTTAGTACTAGCAATACTCGAATGACGGTTTAAATGTTGATGAAATTCCCCTCGCTTATAGATATTGATGTGAAAGTAACTCAGTTAAAATGTTGTGACCCTACACAGCATGGAAAAAAAGTTATGAACGTTTGTATTTTTATGTGTTTTACATAAGGCCTTATGGAAAATAACAGTTGCATTCGATTTGCACAGCAATGACAGTTTAAATTCAAATATAAATTGGAAAAGAAAAATTATTAAGATTAAAAAGAAGGATTATTTTTCTCTATTCAGAATCTTTATTCAAAGATTATAAGAGAAATAAATATTAGTCGAAAAATATGATTATTCTATGTATACATATAAGTCTACTCATCCATAGAGTTGACAATATGAGGTTAAGAGACTTGGCGGATATTTGACTACTATAGTACATCGTTAGTACTACCTTAAGCAACACTACGTACGAGCCACGTAAAAACAAAGCCAATAACTACAATTTTTGAGAACCTCATGTACGCCGCGAATGTCTACATTGGAACTCCGGTAGTATCATGAGTGAGAAAAGAATGGACATATCACTTGTCATTCTGAATGAAGTACAAATACTGTGGATATATGGAGATCAAGAGGAAAAATATACACCAGCAAACCAAGTTGGCACTGTAATACATTTAAATAAATTGAATAACGCGAAAGGAGTTTGATAATGAATTCAAGTGTACCAACAGGAATCAGTAACAAAATAATGTTGCATGGAATCAAAATAAGATAAAAGTATACTCCTACCATCAGATAGATAGTTTGTCAGACTGACAGTTACTCTTGTCACCCCATCCAATCAATAAGTCGACTTTTAGTTAACTTAACGCAAGGATTCGATGATGTTAGGTGATGATTTACGATGTTGAAGAATGATTTTTTCTGGAGTAAAGTGGATCAGTCATTTTCTTAACAAAAGTAAATAGGATGAGATTTTTGACCAGAAATTATCAATAATCTTAAACTTCTTTCATCGCACCTCCCTTTGGAACTGAGAGTGCGATTCAATCAGCTGTTAGAGGCCGTTGTAAAGTTTAAAACTATAAAAAGTGTCAAATTGGTTCCTGGTCGTTAGAAAACATGGTCAAATAAGTTTCTGGGCCATGAAGAAATACGTGTACAGAATAAGTGTTACACATAGATCAGCAGATCAAACGACCATTATGCATCGAGTCACCAATATAGTACAAAGAATTGGTTCAGCGACAACCTAGCAGTATTTTTAAACATCAGATCGTAGATGAAATTTTGGTTTTTCTCTTGCATATTCGATGAAACATTTGTCTAGAAGTCATAGAGTGCCACCACCTTTGCTGACATCTTCACCAGAATTTTTCGGATTTCCCTGAATTTACTGGACAGCCGCTCTGCCATCTTAGTTACGCTACCAATGTACGAGTTCACTTCACTGTAAGTTCTTAATAATTTTATTCTTACATTATTGTGTAGAACAATTTTTTCCTTGAACTCAATTTAAAGGGTACAAATATTCGACAGATCGCGAAGATTATATAAATATATATGTAGAAACTAGTGGAATCACGACGCATGCAAGCTGAATTGATTATGTCGCAAACACAGTTCAGCTAAGTATTTTTATTTTTATTATTATCATCCCTTCTAATTAGCGGTTAATTGATTTAGCGTGTGATGAATTAGTAGAATTGGCTATGACACATAAGATAGACAAGTAGGCGAGAGCAGCATATTCTCCATCTAGTGATACTATTTAATCATCTTGACCAGAAGATATACTGTAAAAAAAGTTTTTACTAAATACAGATATACTGCATGTACAAAATTAATAAGCAGTTTATTAAAATTAATACAGTTTATGAAGTTTTTTCCGGAAGTTTTTTTACAGTGTACGTAACATTAAGTAATGTATGAGCAAGGCAGTAAAACGCTATCTGTAGTGATAATAATAGTGGAGTTGCATCCTCGATTTTAGAACTAGGCCGTGTGATGAATTTTAAATGTATTGCTTTGCTGTATTCAAAATTTGAATCACAAACTTTCGACTGGTAGTATGCACAAACATATTTACTGACTTTGATAAATGTTCATGTAAACATTCACTTTGTTTTATTCGAAATTTAAATAATAACTGTGTACAAATTTTAGATTGTAAGTCTGCTTAAATTCATCAACACATATATTTAGTTTGATGTACGTCCATGTCAATATTTGCTCTACTTTAATAAAAATTTAAGTCATTAGTCAGTGTCACTTTGGGTAGCAAAGCAAGAGTTTTGTGGAAGTAAAAAATTAATCTCTTGCTCGGATAGCTAATCATACATTTAGATTTCATGAAATTGTTGCCCAGGCTACACCACACAACCATACTTGTATCGACAATCCAATTACAATAGAGGAGTTGTAAGTAATCAGTTGAAACGCAAAACCGCTGGTGACATTACAACGCGTCCATCCAAATTATTGTGTGGCGAGTTGAGGCAAGACGATGTATCTTCCTTGACGATCAGCGATGCAGATATTTATTACTACAAGTGTACTGCCAGTCCAAAGTCATGATAAAGTGTGACGAAAAATTTTTTATTTAAAACCGGTAAAAATAAAAAGAGGAGTTTGATTTCAACAAAAATGTATCATTATTAAGAGTTAATGGCTAGGACGCGATTCCACTATACCTGTCAAATGACCGTGACGTAATTCTACCACACCTTTCTAATGACCGGGACGCAATTCCACCAACTTTCTCTTTATGGGAGGCAACTCGGCAACTGCGACTCGACTCAGCACTCAAAATTTTTTGAAACAATTAAAACAAAGTAACGCTGCATCCACTGATCACTTAATACTATAGGATACCCAGCCTCATCTACCCTACCAACAGTGAGGCCATAAAAATCCCACTTTTACTTTCTTCTTCCTTACAGAACGAGAAAACTTTTAATTTCATTAAAAAAAAAGAAAAAAACACTAAAAGTTAAATGTAAAAACAACACATTTTAAAAGCTAAGATTTGTAACTTTTAATCAAGCACTCTTCCACATTAATATAAGGTTTTTTGTGTGTTTTTCCTGGTGTTTAAAAAAGCATGCTACATAACATCGACCTCTAAATAAAAAAAAAAATTTCTGAAAAACGACGTAAGTTTTGAAAATGTTTTCCTACTTTAATGTTTAACTGCTTTCTGTTGAAAACAAAATTGAACAAAATTCAAAGTGTTTCAATAATAAACTAATAAAGTAAATTCTTCCAGTTAAATCGAGCTGCTTAGTTCATCTAACTTTCCCTAACGTAACTTACTCCTTCGCACAGACGTATAGTGCACATAAATAATTAGATTGGACTTAGTATGTCCACAGCAATAATACCTTCAGATACTGCACGTTGTGTCATATCATTGATTGTAATGCATTTCTTGTTATCGTCAATTAAAACATACTAGTTAATGTTTTCTTCCTACGTTTGTACAGTTAATGGAACTGAATGATGTGACGAATTAAAATTAAGTCCTGAACAAATTTCAGTTCCCCTGGCAGCACATCGTCCAAAACATAATCAACAACTCGTAAAAATAAAAAGGTGGTTTTGGTATTGACTAAAAAATAACCTCCTCAATTTATGAATTTCATTTTTTATGGGTCATGCATTAGGATCCAACAGATCTTTGTAACCAAACTAATGTACTTAGAACATCTGTGGATATACAGACAGAGAGGCCATTCATATAACATGTGACATTTTAAACTATTTCTTTCTTCCCATTCATATCTAATGCTAACCCTGCTAATATGAGTATACTTGAAGACTCCAAGAGGAAAAGCATGTATATAAATACATATTTTGCATGCCTATGTAGGTATTTCTTATTCTGCTGAATAAAATAGGCTTAGACCACCGCTCACTACACCTGAATACTTAAAATTCCATTATGTGACGCGCTCTTCTTCATCAAATGTATGTCAAGTAAGCCAATAAAATTTTTTTTTTCGAAAATCTAATTGCTTCCAGAAGTCAACAAAGCTGCTTCTGTCACTGATGCTTTTGATCTAAATGTCACACTCAGAAAGAAAGACTTAAGAATACCGAGACAGCTGATGGATCACTTGGATTTGGTTAAATTTTTTTTGAATAACATCAAGAAAAATGGTAGATGGTTTAGTATGGAGTTGGATTTAAAGAGGGTACCTATTCAATACAAGAATCTGAAAGCTCTGTCAATACATAATTTAAAAAACTATTTAAGAAAATTTTTCTCTGTCGATGTTCTTTGTAATCTTGGATATGACAGAGATTTTGCCAAGAGAGTTGCACCAGAAAAGAGTGTGATCAAGACCCAATACCAGTAAAGGATGGAGAATATCGTTAAAAATAATGACGATGGAACAAACAAACCATAGGTTACTCCAAATTACATCGTGGAGGAAACATCATACCCAAGACGCTTCTTGAATAGTGCAACGCTATAGCAGTAGTGGCTGTTAACACAATAGTGATTTTAGATCTTTTAATATTATTATAATTAAAAAATAGATCTAGAGCGTAATTTAAAAATAGACATTTCTATACAAATATTGTTTTACTTTTTGCGCGTTAGTAGTAGTGTTGATAACAATTTCTATAAAGAAATTCATCTCTAATCAGGAAAAAAGTTAAACAAAAATTGTAAAAATCGTAAATGTGTTCATAATGGCATCTATGTAATGTAGTCAAAATTAAACAATAACTTTAACGAAAATTATAAATCCTTCTTTCATGCAAAAAGTGTGAGTATTCCGTATTTTACGTCATGGCAAATAATAAAGAACATTTTTCGGTTAAAACACATTAAAACTGATAGCAATCTGTAAAAGTAAAACTAACGAAAAGTGTATCCTCAAAAGCGTCCTTCGACAAGCGGCGTTGACAGTCAGAAAACATAAAAACTTTCAAACATTAGTTCAACGTTATGTTTATAAAATCTTCAGCTTATAGGTGTAGAATAGTCTTTAGCTGAAAAATATTCAAATCATGTGTAAAACTAAATTTTGTGACCATCATTGACAGTAGTCACGTTACATTAGAGTTTTAAAATTTGTGGTGAGTTTCACTCTCATACAGTACTATCAATTTCCATAGGTATCTTCATGTATTATTATTTTATTGTCTGACTTAACATGGAATGCACTATATCAATACACATTTAGTTAATTGTTACTTAAAATATTAATGGACGTAATCAAAAAAATATGTCGGATTTCTTAATATATAGTTATGGATGATGACACAGAATATGATGATTGTACAGAATTGCCAAATATATGTTTAATTATGATTGAAAATGACTTGGCTAATTATTCTGTAACATAATGATTTCACCTCTTAGACCATTCATAAAATATCGCTTCCAGTGTAATTATTCGGGCTTACTATCATTATACAAAAATATAATTAAAAATAGAACACAACATGCAAAAAAAAAAGAGTCCAACACGTCCGATATCTAACGTCAACAATATTTTTTACTACTATGACTGAAGCAAGCTGATTTATCAGGTACGGGCTTCAATAAACTTTTGATACATAATGATGATCCTTTATGCCAAAACACAACATGATCTGCAGTACTTCATTATATAATTATCATTATTATTGTTGTTGTTGTTGCTGTTTTTTTTTTTTAATTTTGTTGTTGCTGTTTTTGTTGTTGTTTTGGAGTCATGACAAGCTTCCAAAATATTTGGAACTTATTAAGAGAACTTTTAGCTTATATACATATACATATATTATCTACAGAGAAATCATTTTTTTTACTGAATGCATATTAGAGGTCAGATGAAAATCGGGTAATATTTAAAATTTTTATTCATGAGTTGCAGAAGTTTAAAATGAGAGAACGAATTTCCAAGGACGTATACTGAAAGCAGGGGCATACGCAAGGGGGGGGGGTTGGACATTAACACCCCCCCCCTTGCCAAGCCAAACAAAGATATATATATTTATACACATGAATAATTTTTTTATTCAAATATATATACATGTATATTATATAATTATAATTGAACCCCCCCTAAAAAAATCCTGCGTACTCCCCTGACTGAAAGTGACATATAACAACGTTTTTAACGCATGACTTCCAGCCTGAAAAATTTCTAAGTGAGAGCTTTAGATTACAGGAAAGTTGTGATCCACATAGTATCGCTTTAGCTTTTATTTACTCCTGCTAACAAGATTATACTATCTTTACTGCCAACTTACGAGGGCTATTAGCTAATTCAATGTATGCTAGGTTACTACCAATATATTCTAATTGTTTGCCATCACTTTGAATAAAACAAGTGATAGATTCGAGTAATGCGGCTTTTTTTAAGTTGCGAAATAAGAAAAAATATCCTAAAAATGTTTCTAAATCTGTATCTAGAAACCTCTAAATACTCTAGTAAATAACAAAATGAAACACTTACCGAGCACCCTAGTCGTCTAATCAATCTTAATCGTAAGGATATGTGGGTAAAACAATTGAATTTGTGGTACAAAAGTACTATTTATGGTAGTTTTTTTAGCCATTTCCGCGTAAAGGAGACAACTTGGGCGAAAATGGCTGTTGTTTCAAGTTGTGCCTATATTAGCTAACGAGACTATAGACAACTTTCGATTTTTAATTTTTTACTCACCCAAAACATTACACAGCTTGCAATATTTTTATACATACTGGAATAACTTTGGATCACTTTCAGTCGTACTGTGCGCAAATTAAATATGTTTTTAAATAATCGCGTACATAGATCGAATAATCGGCCATCCTAATTAACAGCTGTGGACATTATTTTTATCAGCAAAGATAAATTGAACAGATGTATATAATAAGTTTGGCAAAGTCTCATTGGTCAAGCTTAGCATAACATTGGACAACAGCAATGTTGAACCCAGCTGTCCCAAATTTGATATTTTTACATATGTTCCTGCATTTCGTCATCGCATACGACCTAAATGTATTCTTTATTCTAATAATTTGCAGTGCTCCATCTTTTACTTTTTTTGTTTGATATACACGCATGATTTGGACAAAGTTCAATCAACACTGACTCGACTGGAGACTTGAAGGTAGCAGATTAAACTTAAACTATAGCAGATATTGGAAAAATAGGAAGTCCGTGTACTTCTTTACTGATTGCCAAACAAAGACTTATTTGAAAAAAAAAAAAAAAAATAATTTTCAGGTATTCATGTATAATAATTCCTACATACACACACACACATATCAGGTGCACACGTCATTACATTATTAATAGTATATGTATGTCGGCAAAAAGTTCCATGATAAAGCGCACTTTGTTTAACATGAATTATTAAAAGGTTTTCCTCTGTTTCATATATCTGAATAAAATAGAAAATTTTATGATCATACGTTTGCGCACCTATCAAAACTTAATTCAAAGCTTCTTAAAATTAAATGGTGATTCCGTTATTAGGTGATTGCAATACACAACTTCCTCAATCATTTATGAATATCACTCTTGGTAGATCATGTTACGGCAGGGCATGTAACTGAAATATGATACATTTAGGACACACTTAAATATGCAGACACTGAGATCATATCGCACGTACTCTCTTTACTCTCTCTCGCTCTCTCTCTCTCTCTCTCTCTCTCACTCGCTATTTATTTATATACCTTCCTTTTTTCTCTATCTCTCGATCATTCCAATGCTAACATTGCTAATATAAGTGTAATCTCAGCACTAGGGACAATAAGCATGTATACATGTATTTTGCATGCCGATCCAGGTACTTCTTACTCTGTTCAGTAGAATAGGTTTGGCCATGCGCCTACTGTACCTATGCCATTGTCAATTCCTTTATGTGACACGTCTTTTTTCGTGAAATTTATAAGAAAACAGTCAATAAAAGTATTTTTCGAAAAACCATATTGCTTTCAGAAGTCAACAAAGCTGTTTCTGTCATTGGTGTTTCTGAACGAAATGTCACAATTAGAGAAGACTTGAGAATACCGAAATTGATAAGGGATAACTTGGAGTTGGTTAAATTTTTTTTGAATAACATCAAGAAAAACGGTAGATGGTACAGTGTGGATTTGGATACAAAAAAATTGCCTGGCGAATACAAAACCCAGAAGCCTATATCAATTCATCATCTTAAAATTCGTTTGATGAAATGTCTCACCGTCGATACTGTTTGCCTACTTGGATATGACAGAGATTTCGCCCAGAAAATTGTGCCAGAAAAAAGTGAGTCTAAGAACAGAACCCCGTTAAAAATGGAGAATATCATTAACAAACGTAGCAATGAGACAAGCCGATCATTGTCTACACGGAATGCATCCAAGAAGTACAATGAGAAATAAGATGCTTCTTCGAGTGCAACTTGATTCTGCGATGGCGATGTTGGTGATATCTGTACTAATTAAGATATAGTATTACATTAAAATTAAAAATGTTTTCACACAACAAGAGTAAAGTTTGAAAATATATATAAAAGGTTTTACTGATTGACACTTGCCATGTCAATAGCAATATTGATAACAATGTTTAAAGATATACATCCTTAACGTAGATTTTGCATACAAAATAATGGATTTGTGAAATTTTTTTACAATCAAACTTCTAATCAGTACAATTTATTTTATACTCTTACACACATGTATACACAAAATGTATTGTAACATAATGAGAATATGAAATTATATGCACTGAGTAAAAATATCTGCATCTACTGCCCTCGCGATTGTATGTACTGTACAGAGTACCATAGGACCCAGGTCATAATAACACCTAATCTGTGCAGCTGCTGCACAGATCTTGCAGTAACAGTAAGTACCAGGTGCATGGCATAGTTGGCGCACCTACTGCACAGTCAAGGGGTGCTAGCTACACCGACCTGTGCAGCAGCTGCACAGGTCCCTGTGAGTATGAAGTATACACTGATCAGTCTGATTCACTGCATGCGGTATAGCAGACGGGCCGGGGGTGGCGCTGTATTTGCACCGATTTTTTCTCAGTGTGCGTAATCCAAATTGGGATTCTAAAACGTCACGTATGTAACTCTCGCGATGTATATAGCTGATGGGGGGAAAATTAACACAGGCTTTATGGAGAAATATCTGTTTTTATTTTTTTTACACTAACAACAAGTATAATACGGTAAATGCAAGTAAATAACTAGATCCCAAGAGGATAACGTTACCGTAACTAATTTTTTCTTAACTGAATCGTTACTTGAAGTTAAAACTTCACTTTGAAAGCGCGAAACACACATTCGAATCTCTCTCGCTGCTTCCTATATATAGGTGTATAAACAGGACTTTTTACAGGTTAAACGTGCGTTTTGTGCTTTCAAAGTGAAGTTTTAAGCTTCAAGTAACGATTCATTGAGAAAAAAATTAGTTACAGTACCATTATCTCCTTGGAAACTTGCTATTTTCGTACTTTTACCGTATTATAATTGTTGTAAGTGTAAACAAAATAAAAACAGATATCTCTCCATAAGGCCTGTGTTAATTTTCTCCGAATCAGCTATATACAACGCGAGAATCACGTGACGTTTTAGAATCTCAATATATTTCTAATAGAAAATGTATTGATATTAATTTTATTGTAAAGAACTAGCCAATATTTTATTAACTTTGATTCTAACGACAGTAAAGATGTAATGCATAAAGTCGATAAGTTTTATGGCATACTTACTGTCGACAGATTTATTCTTTATTTCCAAAAGTCTACAACGTTTCGGTTGTATATTGACAACCCTTTTCAAGTAAACTGTAACAAAAAAACAGAGGAAATACCCACGTACAAATCACACGAATTATACACAAACCGAGAAAAACGATAACAATGGCTAAACTCCCCAAACTTACAAATAATCAACGTCGAATATTCACTCATAATCAATAAAACAAAAGTTATATTTCGTCAACTTAAAATTAACGAAGTAGTTCTGCTCACTATACAACGTGTTCTAAAGTATCATATCACATGTATTTAGTGATGATGATATTAAGTACAAGGCGTATTCTTAGTAACGAAGAAGTGTCAATATGGCGCGAGATTTAAACAGTGACAATTTATAATTAGTTGAAAATAAAGATTGATAATATGAAATACAATTAAATAAATACAATAATATTACATAATGAATTACATAATACATTAATTACGTCATGGAAATAAGTCTTTTAAAAAATATTCCTTTGACAATATAATAAGAGAACATAAAGAATGAATCATAGCACCTGGAAAATATATTTCTTGAGCACTTAAAACTACAATAACAAACGGAATAGTTTCTATTTCCGCAAACATAGTTAAAGAATATTTTACTTACCTCCCTTCATGATAGTTTATACACCCTAATTATTAATAATTTTTTTATTGGTATTTGTATATACATCATAAAACTTTTTATTGGACATTAAAATAATTTAAAGATTTTTACAACTTTTTCATCACTTTTTTTTGCGTACATTGCATTAAGCGAAATTGTAAACATTTCTTATGAATGAGTTCGTATAAATATATATATATATATATATAAGGGGGTCCGTTATTTACAAAATTCAAGTTTTTGATCATTTACCCTTTTCAAACTCTTCGTTACATCCAAAAGTAAAAATCCATTGCCTGAAAACCAAAAAATTATAAAGTCAACACGTGTCACCAGACACATTTTGTTTTTACATACAAATAGCATAGGATTTTAAAATTTCAACCATGTTTGATTTTTTTAACCACTATAAATATTTTTTTTTTATTTTTAAATCATACTACTGAATTACATGTGACGTAAGGTAGCTAGAGGCTCTTGTAACTTCGCGCCCTAAGCTCAGCGCTTGCGCGCACAAGCGGACCAACGCGCAGTCTTGCACCGCCTAGGTACTAGCAGGAAGACTAAGCGACACACTCTCTCCGCCCGGCCCCGAAAACGAACACATCGCACGCGTCTGCTCTCTCGTTTAACTACGAATAAAGGACTCAGTTGATTAACTCTCGTGTACTAATTTCTTCCGCACCCCCAAGCTCCGCGAATCCTACATAACAGGAGTTTAAGATTATCTGACCCCCAACTTTAGACGCTCGACGTGGAGCCGCGAGTTTGTGTGCGCCAAAAATAGAACATTTTTTTTCCCCTTTTGTCGTCGGGAAGCACCCATAGTGCAGTGCGCTGAAAATAAATAAGTACACGCAAGTTAACCAACCAAGTCCTTTATTCGTAGTTAAACGAGAAAGCAGACGCGTGCGATGTGTTCGTTTTGGAGGCCGGGTAGAGCGAGAGTGTCGCTTAGTCTTCCTGCTAGTACCTAGGCGGTACAGGACTGCAGGTTGGTCCGCTTGTGCGCGCAAGCGCTGAGCTTAGGGCGCGAAGTTACAAGAGCCTCTATAGCTACGGTACGTCACATACATATCACTTGGACTTGATTAACTGATTTTTTCCAGCTCAAAATAAGCAAGTTGAAAAATTTTTATATTTTGGATTTTTTGTGCTTCGAAGGCCAGAGGGAATTTTTCCTACGTCGGGCATTTTTGCAACCCTGGTACATCATCGATAGGAAAAACAGTGTTCGACACTCGTGTGCATCTGACCTAGTGGGTCCCAACGATCCCTCGGGCGTTGCTTCGCAAGTGCCCTCGGGCCCAGGGACCGCCCTGGAGAGATGCAAATTTGTGTCGAAAACTGCTATTTTAAGATTTTAACAACCTTATACTACGGTAGCAAATGATACACACTCTGAGATCGCTGTACAACTTTTTTTTTATAGTAACTTATACGGGATTAAATTTTTTAGTTTTTTTTTTTTTTTTAATGGATTAAAATAAAAGCATTTTTGAAGTTATCTTTTGGTTTTTAATTTTTGTTCTTGTTTGCATTCTACTACAAAAGGTTCTAAAAATTCATTGGTATTTTTCATAATGATTACAACAACTGAGACTTCCTAATATTTCAAAAACTACGAATCATAAGCGAAATTGAGGAATAGTAGTTTTCGTCACAAATGTGCATCTCTCCAGGGCGGTCCCTGGGCCCGAGGGCGCTTGCGAAGTAACGCCCGAGGGACCGCTGGGACCCCCTAGTCGGATGCACATGAGTAGCAAACGCTATTTTTCTTACCGTGGGTGTACCAGGGTTGCAAAAGTGCCCGAGGTAGGAAAAATATTGAAAGTTGTGTGATGTTACTGTAAAGTTATGTGATGTTATGTGAACTCAAAAGTTTTTCCTCGTGAAAAGCATAAAAAGTTAGGCAATAAAAGTTTCATTACAGAAATCAAATTGCTTTCAGAAAAAACTCCTGCTGAAGCTGCTGCTGTCACTAATTCTCTTGTACCGACTACCTCAGTTGCAAATGATGCATTTCGATTACCAGGAATAGTCGTGGAACACTTGGACTTAGTTGAATTTTTTTTCGATAACATACTGGATAACGATAGATGGTACAGTGTGGATTTAGATAAAAATAGGCTACCTATTCAATACAGACAAGAGAGTCCCGTGGGCATTGATCGAATTAAAAAACATGTAATGAAATTTCTAACCATCGATATTATTTGCCGTCTTGGATATAATAGAGATTTCGCCCAGAAAATTTTGACTGAGAAGATTATGTTTAAAAGCAATTACCAATTAAAAATGGAGGAATTTATTAAAAAATCTCCAACATGCAGTATAACAAGCAGATCGTTAATTGCCTCTAAAAAAGTTTAAAAAATGTATAAAAATGATAAATCACACGACGGTGTTAATAAAGTTTTTTTTAGTGTTAAGACATGAAAAAAAAGATTTTAGTCAGATTTAAATAGAGAGGTAGACATTTATACGGTTTTATCTTTTGCACGTTATCAGTAATGTTCTAATCTGTGTCGAACCTCAGAAAAAAGCAAAATTGACGATCCATGGTGCGAGAAAACTATTTCTGAAACGTATACACATTTTCAACTACTATCAAAAAAGATTGTAGGAATTTCTAGATTTCATACAGGAGCATCAGCTTATTCCAAATAGAATAAAAATTAAAGCTGAGAGTACAATTTATTATTATTATTTAATATGTCCTCGCTCCACAGTGGTCGGAAACTGAAGAAAAGGTTATAATTCCTGCTTCACTTGAATTTTGATCTAAAATCCAACTACAACACGTCATTTTATTCGTCTTGAACTGTACTTTGAGAAACCGTTGTCTCATGTCGGTTAGGAATAAGCACAGTTGACTAGGGATGGCAGTAAGTTCGTGTTTTGTCGAAAAATTGGAAAAAAATCATTTTGTACTTATTATAACTTTTTCATTTCAAATTCCAGAGAGAAATCTTAGATACAAAAGTTGTAGATCTTGTAGAAATACAAATTTTTTTTTAATACACTTTTCTTTAGAATACAAACTAAAGGTTTAAGGTACAAAATGCTTGAAAATTAAGAAAAATTCGTAAAATCCCGATCTAACTTTTTTATTTCAAATTTAAGAAGAAAATCTTAAATACAAATGTTGTAAATCTTAAAAAAATACATTAAGAAATTTTTTTACAAGATGTAAAGCAAACACTTTAACACACTTAATGCTTTAACACACGCTCTTAGTACACTAATCGCTTAAAAATGATCGGAATTCGCTAGAACTCAATTATAACTTTCTTATTTCGGATTTTACAGAAAAATGGTGGACGTAACTCTTAGAAAAGAAACTGTCGATATGTGACATTATTGTTTCGTGTGTAAAGTCAACGATTAGACTTCAAAAAACTTGTACAAATAAAAGAAATCGTTGCATTCATTCTTTTTAATGGTATGTGAATTTTGAAAGATTATCTAGTTCTTTATTTCATTTGTTAATGAAGTCTCTTTTTCTTTTAACCGATTCCTCATTGAGCTAACATATACATCGGAATTCAACAATAGTCTTAAAAAAGTGACTTTATTAACGATTTCTCTGGAAAATTTTAATTTATTAGTTTTAGTGTTATTATTTACTAAGTGAATTCAGCCGACTTTAAAAATTAATATTTTTCTGACGGTGCATACCTAGAAAATTTTCTAGTGTGATTCACCCGATATTTTTTAACCATCTGATGATATGCTTCATAAATTTGAATAGATTTTTAGGCTATCGTCTTGATATCAGTTTTCGCACCCGTAAATTCCTACGTAGTCATATAGAATTTAAAACGTTTGACAATTTCAAGAGCATGGTTAAATATACAAAGAATGTATAACATATCACCAGAATTACATGAAATCATTTAAAAACTTGTACGTTTCATTATGAGGATTATCCATGTTATCATTATTTCACATTAGTTTTTTTTTCAATTTATGCGATGTGATCAAGTTTTCCATACTATCCCAATTAAGAAACAAATTGTTAGAAATTTAGAACATTAACCCGAAGAAGTAACAAGAATGCTACATTATATAGTAAATACGATTTGCCTAACCTTTCAAATTTATAGAACAGTATTTTTAATAAGTATGTTTTTAGAATGACGTGAATTATATTAATATCCATGTATGTGGATGAAAGTGTCGATTAAAGCCTTGGCTCTAGGAATTTTCATGTAAACGTTGATCTAAAAAAGGTTATGATGGTTAATTTTGCCCGTACAATGATAAGTGCATTATATAAAATTTGTGTGAATGTTTTGCACTAGCAATAATATATTCCTTACTTAGGGAGGAAAAATAAAGAATGTCTCAGATTACACGGATTTGACGCCAGAGGCGAAGCCAAGGGCGATCAGCGGTTGTATACGATTTTTAACCAATCCTGCGCCAAGAGAATAAATTTTCGTTTCGCGAAGCAGGACAAAAGTTCCTTCTTTTGGTGCAGTATAGTGAAAATATGTTTGTATCATACCCTGAGCAAAAGTACGCACTTTTGTCTCCGAAATCTCGCTCAAAGTATCTTTTTTTGTCCCTGCTAGACATGCGCACTAATCGACGGCGCATGTAGATTTGGGCTGCGTTCCGCATATGTTTTAAGGGAGTTCACCTCTTAGGCACCGTAACAACAAGTGACGGAGCCCAGTACTAATGATTAGTGGAATTATTAAAAACAATTTTATTATTCAGTACATTGATAAACTCGCATTTGTATTATGATCTTCAAATTGAAAAGATTGTTGTGATTCAGTGCAGTGAACAAAAAA
>JAPYYV010007522.1:0-18567 GCA_030522625.1 Copidosoma aretas | reverse complement strand
GACGAGAATAAAAAAAAAAAAAACGCAACTACCAAATCCCAGGTCAGCTCATAATACGCCCCCAAACCCTATCGCATACTCGTCTCACCTCGTCATCTCGGCTCCTCCCTGCAGGCTCGATAATCGCCAGCCCGGATGGCTTGCGTTTTCGCGCGCTGCACCGCAGGAAGGATACTATTAGCCGACCGACTGCAGAGCGCGCGCGGAGAGAAAGAACCACCACCACCACGCCCATCGGGCGCAGGGAGAAAGAGACGCGCTCTCCGGTCGTGTATTATATGCGAACGCGAATGCTGCACATCGCAGAGGATATAGATGCAGCGGGCTGAATGAACTACATACCTCATTATCATTCGCGCACGACTCTCCCGCAGCGGCCGCCTCGCTCGATCCTACGACCGTTACCCACTTGCACGTGCGCACATCCCACGACAACAACAACAACAACAACAACAACAACAACAACAATCACAACAACCCCGCGGAGCTAGAGTATCCGTCAAGCCGATGCTCCGCCTCATCATCCTCCCCCTCTTTTGCATCTGCACACGCGCGAGGAGACGACGCTCGTTATTCACCGCTATCGTCATCAATCTCTCCTTCGCTCGCGCTTTCGAGCGCCAATTATTCGTCGTCGATTACATTTTTCCCCGACCGGATCCTCGACGCGCTTTAAACGGAGAACGGGATGAAAATCGGCAGGGCATGTAGTACGGTTGCTCCGCGCCGCCCGTCGCGTATCATACGCATATGCATGTGCATAAGAACTTACCGGTGTGGATCCGCTGGTGAGCCTTCAGGTGCGAACTCTTCGTGTAGACCTTGGTGCACCCTGAAAGAGGGAAAGGCGCGGAATTATACCCCGTGGCTATCTCACCCTCTGCCCAGCGCCGCTCGATTTTCGCAGAACACAGAAAAAAAAAAAAAAGAAAAAAGGAAAGACCGCGGCTCACCGTGAAAGTCGCAGTGGTGCACCCTGCGCTTCTCGAGCTCGGGATTGTTCCTGCGGTTGAACTTGGCGGACATCGAGCCGGCCCCCGGTATCCTGTGGCCCGTCGGGTTGCCCAGCCGGGGATACGGCGGCGGGGGCGTTCGCCTGGGCGGGCCAGCCCCGAGGGGCGAGCCCGGGTCCGAGATCGGCGGCGTCAGCGGCGACACGTACATCAGCCGCGTCATCGAGCCGTAGAGGGCCGGGGTCGCGGAGCCCTGCGGCTCTGTGCTGCTGCTGCTGCTGCTGCTGCTGTTGGTGTTGGTGTTGTTGTTGCTGCTGCTGCTCGTCGTGTTGTTGTTGTTGTTGTTGTTGCTGTAAGCGATGGCAGTCGTGATTTTTACTTTGACAAACATTACGCCACGGTTGTCCAGAAAATGCACGTAATTTTCGTTCGCGTGAAAAAGGGAAAAACAAAGGACCAAGAGCCAGGCGTACGATTTTTTACTCACTGTGTACCGCTGTTGCTGCTACTGTTGTTGTTGTTGTTGTTGTTACTGGCGCTGGGGTTGTTGTTGTTCGTGCAGGGAAAGAGCTTGAAGGCGGCGGCCGTGGTGCCTGCGGCGGTGCGATGATGCCTGCCACCCGCCCCACCGGCGTAGCTCGAGGTCGACGCGGGCGCCTCCAGGAGGTGCAGCGTCGGCAGGGACGACTGGGGCTCGGTCTTGACCTCCTGGGGCGAGAGCACCGGCTGCGGGGAGGACAGCGACGGCGGGGGCGGCTCGTCCGTCACGTTTTCCAGTTTCACGTGCAACTGTCGAGGATAATGTCACTTGTACGTGTTCTTGAATCGTGGACAAAGTAGTAGGTGTGCGTTGCGCGGAGATGGGGCAACGTGTTATTTACTTTTTTTTTTTCAGAACACAGTTCACTCGACAACGATGATTCTATCCTGAATGTAACAAAAAACTTGGAGTAAAAAAACGCCCGATAGTATCCGAAAAGCGTACTCCAATATTTGATCTCAAATCGTCTCTATTCTCCAAAAAGTCGCAAGTATATAATGGAACAAAAACATTCCAGCTCGCACGGTGCATTTCAAAATTAATTTCCAAGTATTTAAAAATAAGGGAAAATAACGTAATTGCGCGAAGAATAAAAAATGGGCTCACGTGCGCTGAGGTCTGAGCCTGGCCGAGCATGTCGGCGTTCTCGGGGTCGAGCTTCTGTATGCTCGAGGTTATGTCCTCCCAGAGGGGCGGCCTCAGAAACACATCGTCGTCCTGCTGCTGCTGCTGCTGATGGTGATTGTGCTGGTGGTGCGTGTGGGGATGAGAATGGTGGTGCGGCTGTAGGTGGGTTTGGTGGTGCTGGCCCGAGTTCCGGCTCGGATTGTGCACCGCCACGGCGGTGGTCGTCACGACGAAGCTGGTCTGGGGCCTGCAGCCGCCCGGCGGCCCGACCTCGAAGAACTCCTCCATCGGGCCGGCCGCGTCCTTGTCCTCGTCCTCGAGCCTCTGCAGCCGCTCGAGGTCCTGCGAGGTCTGGCAGAGCAGCGTGTCGAGGTCCGAGGTCTGCGAACAGCGGGACGGAGGATTCAGTCTATACAATATTGTAAGCGCGGGTGGTGCGCTCGGTACCGAGACAAATCGGTATTGCAATCGCACGGTTGCGAGAGAGAGTCGTGCAGTGGTCTCTGTAAAAAGAAGTCAATAATATTCGTGACGTTCGTCGATGAAAAAGGGAATAACGGGTGGGGGGGGGGGGGCAAGAACTCGTACACGGATGGTTCGAGCGCGCGGAGGCTCAGCGTCTTGAAACGCGGATTACGGGGAGCCCCCGAAGGCATCAGATCTTCTCTATACTCCGCGCGCGGCGGTGTGACTCGCATTTATGGTGATCGCGCGCGGGCGATGCGCGACTCGTCGTTAATATGCACCAGGTGGGATACATCCGTGCCGCAGCAGCGCAACAATAACGCGCGCGGCAGAGCCGATTCCTCGATCGGGCCCCCCCTCGGATCACGGCTGTCGCACACGTGCCGTAGATACGCAAGATACTATCGCCAAAGGAGGAGGCGGGGGTGTTTTTTTTTCTTTTTTTTTTCGGCGATACATTTCAAGCCAAACGGATGCGAAGCGAAAAACAACGGTCCGCGCTTATGGCTATAGGATGAAAAATTCAAATTTATTCCTCCACGAGGGTATACATCGATCCACTATCTCTCTCTCTCTCTCTCTCTCTCGTACGTTACGAGGGATCGCGGAGATCGTCCTGCATCATAAACAAGTATACGATCGGCCCGGAACAGTGTGTGTATATACAGATATATATAACTACGTCGTATGATCGAGGATGAGGATGCGCATTGCGAGGGGAGGCGCGCGCGTGATTTGCACTCTCGACTCTCGCCGCGGCGCCGCCCCTATACGAACGCCGCATCGGGGCCCTAATAGCGGAGCACATTATAATACCTGCTTATGCGTATACAAAAGTGTGTGCGCGAGCGTTGATTATTATTATCATTATAAACGCGTGTGTCAAAGTGCAGGGGGCCGGCCCCCACAGTCGCGCTCCTTCTCTCTCTCTCTCTCTGCGCGCGGAGGCCCAAAATAATGAATTATACGGCTCGGCTAATGTCGGCCGTGTCATTCTGCCCTCTATATGTAGGTGGTATAGCCGGGGGGCCCGCCCTCGTATGCATCACTGTATATTAGGCCCCTTGCGGGAGGGAGAAAGAGGCCCGGGCACGTATATATAACTGGCAGTGATCGAAAAGGTGTTACGTGGCTCATCTCCGCAGACGGTTGTTTCGGCTAAATTATGTGTTTACGGGGCAGGAACAGCGAGTCAATGTGCACCGTAAATAAAATTACCCGACTGATTTAATAATTCGATCCGGGGAGGGGGGGGGGGGTGCGATAGGGTGATGTGTATGATTGAGGAGGCATTATAGGCAAATCCAGGCGCAAGCGCGCGCATAAATTCTACCTGTAATTATATTACCGATTCACCGCGAGCTCCGATGCCGCAGAGAGTATAGTCTTACCGTGTCGCACAAATAATATAACCGAGAGCCTAAGCTCTGCGCATCAGGACCTCCTCGCATCGCGAGAGCTTTCATCTCGCATGATCCCTATAACATGACGTTGTATTTTAATTACCGTAATCCTCGAATCGTACGTATTTTTTTTTCGCACGCTCTCTGCAGCAGCAGCACTCGACTGCAGACACGTTCTGGCCATGGGTAGAAAAAAAAAAAAAAAGACGCACTCGCAGTGTCACACCGATTCCAAGTTGACGATGGGGGGGGGGGGGTACCCCCGAAAGAAAGGCGCAAAGATATATACCATAGGTGCCCAATGGGTATATATACGAACGAGCTCGCGTTACGTATATTATTATAATAATAATACCCGACGATGCGCAGACGTAGGGCCCGTCTTGCACACCCGTGTATAAATCCAAGATACAAACAACAATAAGTACATCCCCATCATCATCATCATCATCAGGTATATGGCGTGGAAAGGGTACACACAGAGTGCGAACGCGAGCTCTCGCCCGCGTCTCCGCTGCATCCGGTTATTATACACACATCGCGCTCAGGCTGCAGGATAATCATCGACGCGCACCGCGCGATGCGGGGTCAAGGCGGTCTATGCGCCTAATAGCCGCGTGCGCGGTGTGTATATATATAATGCACGCGCAGCGGGACACCCACGCAGGCGGACCAGGTCCACCTTTCCCGTTCTCTCGCGCGTCCGTGCAATGTTCCTTCCTCCCCTTCGCTTCCTTCCTTCCTTCCTTGCCTTCGGGCGAAACCTACACATGCATACACGACGCGCACTTCCTCCGATGCTGCGCGGTCCACAATACGCATCGTGTACTATAATATGTTAGGCGTAAGTATTATACATACGAGAAATACACATTGCACACTTATTATATACGGGCGAGAGTGCGCGAGATCTCTATTTTCTCCACGACGGGCAGGAACGAATTTACGCTCCTTTCGAGCGATCATCGTCCCAGGCACAATTTTATCTGTTCCCGTATATAATACCGCACGTGTACTTATAATGTACACCATCCTGCAACGGGCACACACACACCCATCAGGCGCACATGCTGACAAATCATTTTGCCGGGCGCGCAAATGGGAAAATTTCACGCCACCCAATTGACCCCGATTCCTCCTCCTCCTCCTCCTCCTCCTCCTCCTCCTCTCTGCACCGAGCTTCTTTCTTTACAAATAACGACCCGCCGGACACACCGCATCGCCTCGTTACATTCCAATTCTCGTGCAGCCATCGGCGGCATCGCATGCATCCCGTATTATGTGCTTGCACTCGTGCACGCCATCATGCTATGTATACTCTATGTACATCAGTAGAGTATTCGTTCGTGCTGCTGCTGTATCGAGGGCGCGATCCCCGTGTGTGTGTGTGTAACGTGAGAAAAAAAAAAAAAAGATCGGCTAGCCGTGTGTACGTACAAGTATAACCTGCAACAGGAGTAGAAGACGAAGAAGAAAGAAAAGCTCCGGGCATCGGTGGATCGCGTGTCGCTCTGATTTCGCTGGCGTATATACATGTATACGTATCGGCTGGGCTGCACACACACACAATAATGTCAGAGAGAGAGAGAGAGAGAGAGAGAGAGAGCGAGAGGATGTACTATATATACAACAACAGTGGCAGGGCTGGCTCTCCGGAGCTACCATTGGCTGGCTCGGGACAATGGGGGAGGTAAAAAAGCCAGCCGCGGCGCCGGCAGCGGTATTACACTGCGCGTATGTATATGTACCCAAGTGTACACGGGAAGGGAAGGAAGCTCGCGCGGCCATTTTGCGGCCGGCTATATACCGGCTATTATGGTATTATTATTATTATCATACCGAAGCGTGGTGTGCCGGCGCATAGTAGCCGCGGCGGCGCGCCGAATCAATCCGCGCGTACACAGGCCACACCCTTTGACCCAAAGCCATCGGCCATGGTTGGTATATTACGGTCGGGTGGGACGAGCATCGGCGGTGGTGTGCGGCCGATGATGATGATGATGATGATGATGATGATGATTATTATCGCGAGATCCCCCCGATCGATCGGGGAATTATAACTCGGCTGATTTTTCTTTCTTTGTTGTACCTGCACAACGTTGCTATTGTTGCGTGCACCGGCTGGGCCGGATGATGGCTGCTGGGTTTTTTTTCAACGCTTGCGCAGGTTATTTTCGTCGCTGGATACAAACGATTTTAGCCCCCGTCGTTCGGGATTTTGGGGGCCCTGCGTTAGTCGATGTGTGCTACATCACGAGTATATATAAGTTTCAAAAGTATCGGATTGACTCTGACTCTTCGCAGCCTCGGGTTGTTAGGTGGGCTATCTAGGCACTGCCTATTTGTCCTTACTGGTAAAAGGCTCGAAATGGTGGAAAATAAATTGAACAAGAGGACGATATGACGAAAATATGCCGCGTTCTGTGGTATATGTTTTCTTCATTATTAATATTTCCTGAGTTTTCATCGAAAGATATATATCCCCGTTTCAAACCAGTCGCGACGTTCTGGTGGTTTCGACCAATCAAGTGCAGGCCCATTGGTAGGAGTTGTACACGATAATTATAAATTTGGAAATATTGCTATGTAATTAGAATCCTGAATTGGTGTGCAAGGTTATTATTTCGAGAACGAAAAATCATAGGAAATAATGAGTGATGAAATTTGTTCGAAGTAAGACGTTTCTCTGTAATGTTACCATTTTCTTCTGTTACACTTGATATTAGAGAATGTATAATATACAGTAATGAATATTTTTATAAAATGTGCACTTTTTGCTACGCTATATACGCAGAAAATGAACGAATCGAGCGCAGTCGTCATAATTAATTACTTTGACACAGATCTTCATCACCAACACAGCATACATACGTTACCCATACATCTAATCTGCATTTATATTGCCTTCCCAGACATGAATAAGGAAAAAAAAAAAAAAAAAGAAAACATAAATTTTCGTTTTACTTCGTTCGGCAACTCACTTATTATTCACGTGCACGAGACAGTGATTGCATTCAATTTGCAATGACTACACGACGAGATCCAACATATCAGGCGCGAAAGAAAGTTGTCCGCATTAATAACATATAGGTACCACTATACAACTGGGCGATGCTGTCACAAATGAGATCTTCCAAAGATGTACAATGTAATACGGTCGTGGTGATGGACACAAGAGTTGCAATAGAAACTAAAAAAAAAAAAAAACCAAAAAGTAACGATATTCATTGCAGAGCATTAGAGTCACAGTTGGAAACCCGTTTGGTTATCACTCCGCATACCTTCCCAACATTCGACATACGCATCAGATCTATAAACGTTGTACTGTACGGCAAAGGCATTTTTCTCAAGCCCCGCGTCAATACTTACGCCGTGCCGCGTGAAATATATATTATATCCGATAAATTTCGCGCGCCAACGTATACATAGAAGCCACTCACGCCGGCAAAAGGGCCGCGATGCGCGCAAAGTGAAAAGAAGCCGCGGTGTATTATACATAATATGCGCAGCTGAAAGACACACAGCGTGTACACTTGTACCGTTGCGGACCGGGAGAAACAAATCGGTTGTAAATAATATACGTGTACAAGGATATATGCGCCACCTCCGTATTATATATACCAGACGGAAAGTCGGGGGCGCGCGTGGAAACGCGTCGAACGGAGCTCTCGGCCGACGCGTCGTTAAATCCGGGGCCGATGGCGCGATTTATGTATACCAGCATGATCATCATCATCATCATGATCGGCTCTCGTCGTCCCGAGAAACCCACCGCACGTCCAGCCGTCCAGGGCAAAAGATGGCCGACAGCGTAACAGCACGCGAGGCTGATCATCGCGGCATCACTGCAGGCATGCGCCGTGACGGAAAGAATACATAGGCACGATACGCACACTGCACTCGACGCGTTCGCATTGGCGCTCTGCTCTCCGCCAATCGCGTCGCGTTGAAAACGAGAGCTTGCGCGAGACGCTTGTCTGTGCGTGGTATGAGTACGCGCGTGTGAAAATTAATGTTGGGTGCCGAACCGCGCGCTTCTCTCCTGTAACTTATGATACATTGAATACATTATGTGCTCTGGCGTGGTACACATGGTCGCGATGATGATCGAAGGATCGCATCAATCGGCGAAAGTTTGAGCTTGCATCAACTCTACCCTCGTTATTTGCTTCGCGCGCACTGCCGTGGACACTGTACGCCCCTTTTTTCATGCGCGTGCTTAAAACGTCACTTTTTCAGTGTTTGGAGGTGTTTTTTTTTTTTTTTTTTTTTTTTTCCTTCTCTCGAAGCAAAAATGACGATGTCTTTCATCGGTAAAAGGCTAAAGTTGTTAATAAAATACATATATTTATACAAGTAGGTAAGTCAAACGTTCGAGCTCGCGTGCACCGTGTGTATATACATTGCATGTACCATGTATACTTTTATATATATAGGATAGGTACACACACGTGCGCACTTTGGAAGGTAATGTATTGTTTGATCGCTGATTAAGCCTGTGATGTTTGTACACTAAATATAGCGCCACGTCGAGAAAGATAGAGGACTGCTGGCACGCTCTCGTGTGTAAACTGTATTTCATTATTTATCGGAACTTTGGATCGGGTTTGGGGTAAGAAAAAAAAAAAAAAAAACGTATAATCGGAAACGCTCAAGCGCCATTAATCGTATTATGAGCATAATACTATGACGTGATCTCGGGCACGCGTGTGATGATCGATATAGTTACGGATGAAAATAAATTTAGGAAAAAAAAATGAAACCATTTCGCGCACGGCACGATTGCTATACATTTTTAGTCAGAACGAAACTATGCGGTTTCATAGACATACAATATGACATCGATACTTTTTTGCAAAATCCAAGATCCATAACTTTTCTTGTCTGTAATAATATTTGGTTATATTGTATGATACCAAAGCCATAAGTACCCATTTTATCAGCTATTATTACAACGTTTTTGGAGTCTTATCGATACAAAAAAGGATCAATACAAATGAAATCAATTTGGCTGTACGTGACAAAAGAGGGTCCAATCCTCCTTGATCTTTAAACGCTATGATCTGCAAACGGTCTGTAGCTCATCCAAGGTAATAGTATTATGTTTTTTTTGGAGTCCCTCGTTTTAATACCCGCCGATCCGAATTGACCCCTCTTTGCCCAAGAATCCATCATGATCATCCCCTTCTTCTAAGAGGCAACGAAATAATTATTTCTCCAGTAAACTCTAAGCGTAATAACGATCTTGACTAAATGAAGAAAAAAAAAACTCAATCTTTCAGTCTCGAGCTTCCAGCGAAAGGACACGAGCATCAAAACGAAAGAAGGGTATCGATAAAAATCGAGAGAGAGAGAAAAGATAGCACGTCGCATCAAAGTGACGCGCGCGCGCGCGTAAAGGGGCCTTTAATGAATACGGACACGCGACGCATTAGCGCGTATATATTAAGCCCCGAGCGTACATTTTATACACATATATACGTGTACAAACGTGTGTACAATATCTGCGCTACATCGGCTGTACGTACGCATCCTTATGGTGTGCGACAACAACATCGGCTACACGTAAAAGGTGGGGGACACGCGCCACCCGAGGCTACAATACAACCGCAGCAGTGTCCATCAGCGCAGACCGCAGAGCGGATTTTGCCCCCTTGCCTTCTTTCTCTTGTAACTCGCTCACGGTATATATATTATACGTTGGGGAGGGGAGAGGGGGGGGGGGCGACGCATGGCATCGCTGCAGTGGATACAGCGGCACGTGGCTCGGCGAGGGGGTTCGTCACGGGGAGAGAGCGGTGTAATCGTGCGCGTACGGGATTCCGATCTCTGACTCGAGGGCTGTATTATATACTGGCGATGCTTCACTCCTGATATGTCTATTTGGACTAACTTGGGCGCCCTCCTCCCCTTTATTTCTTTTAACCCCTCGATCGGCGCCGTGTACAGTAGAGAGAGTACAGGTAATACGTGCATGCAGCTCGGCTATCGTGATGCGACTCTCTCGCTCCCTCTCGTCGAGTTTTAGGGGGATGGTAAAATATATATATATATACTCGACTTTTGCACCGATAGCGCGGAACGATGAGCTGTTGACTGCCGACCGGTGGGATGTATTATACAGATGCGCGTGTATGTATACGTTGAGTGGATTAAATTAGTTCTACGCGTATATATGTATATTAAAGAGAGGGGGGGGGGACCTATTTGTGCGTGGGAGGAGAGTAGGGAAGAAATTTTATACGTTAGATTGTATCGGGGCTGCGATGGAAACGACTTACGATAAGAATAATGGTCATCTCGATGATAATTAGAATTGTAATTTATTCATTAGAAACTATGAATAGACTCCTGGTCCAAAGAATAATCATTGTAACAGAGAAACACGAAACAAGCAGCGGCGCGCGTCACTTAAAATATTTGCAGGTATAAAAGTAAGAAAAAAAAAAAAAAAAAAGAGAGAAAAGTATTTCACGGATCGATTTTATCTACCATATATATACATATAATACAATAACCTGCGATATACAAGCCCGGCATATATACGGCTGAAAACGCGCATATGTACATATACGCGCGTAATAATATAATTTTCAAGCATACGCTCGTTCTCGCGGCCCATGTGTACGCGCGTACAAGTATGTATCTAATAGTTACGCAGTGTTACGAAATATTGATAATATTGAAATTCCGCTCGATAAGAGAGTTGAATGAGAAATTCCCGAGATTATTTATAACGAGCAAAAACACAAGCGCGCACCTCGTCGATATTATGTACACCAGACTGTTTTCCAGCCATCGCATGTAGAATAGATCGTGCCAGCGAGTTTCTTCGACTGGCGCGTGAGCATTCGAAACGACGCATAGTTCGCGAATACAAGTATGCGTGCCGCACGCAGCCACGGTCGTGGACGCGTGGATATAAGGAGCGACGCGAGGTTTTTCAAGGTATCTCGAAAAACAGCCATCGTACACGGGATCATTTTTTCGTTCATTCCTCCTGCGATCCTGCACCAGAACCTAAAAGATCCGTCGTGAATTTACGCGCAGGATGAGGAGTAACGTACGTATATTATACTGCGTGGCTGCTGCGCATGGATTTTCAGAAAAGGATATGAATATTCGAACGTATCGCGGAGGGGGGGGGGGGGGCGAGAAGAAAGTCGCACTCGCACTTGACAGGGGCTATAACGAGCGTGACCAATCTATAATACGTACTCTGTTATATCCTGCTCTTATAAATACTCGTTTAAAATATGCCCAGTCAGGGCTCAGGCGCGCTCGCACACGCGTACAATTTAATACCATCGGATCGAATTTGTTTCATCGACGCGGATCTATAATACGCGTATCACAGCTGTTCACAAAATAGTCGTGACTCGGGGAAAATATTAAATCGTTCGTGGTACACAGCACACGGTTTGGAAGAACAAACAGCGCGCGCGGGCGTACAGGCGCTAATTGAATCCTGCAGCGAGTTCGAGTCGAAAGGGGGGAGCAGAAGCATCACCCGCGAAGCTATAAAAAACCGAGAGACGGACGGCCGCCCCCCCCCCCACCCCCCACCCCCGGGGGTCATCCTCGTCCGGTCCGGTGTGTACAAGTAGTTCGCGTGGCGCGTGACTCAGGGCGATGGAGGTACGGGTGATGAAAAAGAGAGCGGAAAGGGAGGAGGGGGCCGAAAGATGATCGTGCTCGGTGCATTAGTGTGATTAGCGGCGCGAGGGTATATATATATATATATAGGTATGATACCCTGATAGTGGGAGAGAGAGAGAAACACAGCGGTGGAGCAGCATTATATACACACGTACCATCGGGTGTATACGCGGGTGCACACGCCACGAGTATAATGTACATCCCCGCGGCTCCCCTTCATAATTTGCACCTGGTGCTCTGATTCTATCGGCGCTCGGGCACTCTCTCTCTCTGCCTCCTCCTCCTCGGGCTTCTGCTCTACATATATATGTATAATATAGGTACCACAACAAACCGTATGGTACTGTACTCGTCGTCGGGGCGAGATCGCGATAGGGATTTAACGAACGACGGATAATGCGGCTACCGCTGCTGCTAGTCCTCGATCTTCTTCGTCCGCGTGTACGCTCATTCTGTGCACTGCATGAATTATCTCGCCGCTGGCCACTGTGGTTATGATATTAATATACGCATAAATAATATTCAAAAGTATACGTGTATATGCGGCCAGCTTCGGTCTCTCTCTCTCTCTCTCTCTCTCTGACTCACTTTTTTTTGGTTCATTTCGTGCACGAGCTTCTCCACAAAACGAAGCTTTTGGATGGAAAAGCTCCTTGATTTATAGGGACTCTGATTTATGAAAAGCCGCGATGACTGTTATCCCTCCGTCCTCGTAATCTGTACCGGATGACTTATTTTCTTTTTCGGCTTTTTATACTCCGCGGTATTCGTATAATAATATACATTTTGCGTTTCTCGCAACACGCGAAGACAACAGCGCCGCGACCTCTCGGATTGTACGTATTATAAAAGTATATACCTAATAACGCGCGGGAGGCGGCGATGTTTAAAAAAGACCGAGTGCGCGCGGTCTTGTCTTCCCGTTCGATTTATTGGCGCTAGCCGAGTTCCATCGATAATGCACAGTCTCTTATTTTTCTCCGGATAAGTATATACACAGGCTATATACATCGCATTGCATCGCTTGTATTAATTTCTACCACCATTCGCCCGGTGTCTTTTAACAAGTATCCAAGCGTACACTGCACACGTGTGGGCCGATATATTACATAATCATACACGATGTATTTCGCGGTGATTCTTATCTCACTCCGCGCCTATCGCACACGTTGATTCAGCAGTCACGTTGTTGTTTTTTTTTCCACTTTACGCGAAGAAACCTCCAAGACGTTTTTCGACACATTTCTCTCACGCCGCAAAAATACGCGGCGGATAACTCGTTGCGACTTTACGACGCGAAAATGACGAAACCGCGAGAGAACCAGAGGAAGAAACACAAACGCTCGCGCACCGTCGGAGACACGTTGTACATCTCCGTTCCGAATCCACTTTACGGCTCTTCCCGCGCGCAAGTATTATACATCATCATCATCATCATCATCATCATAATCATCGGAACGCCAACGCGTCTCTTTACACTATATACTTACAACACTTATATTACAACGTCGCCGCGGTAATAAAAATTATGCATCAAGCAAATTGAAGAGCGTGCAGCGGGGGGCTAGCGCAATTATTATTATTATTCTTCTCCGGCCGCGGTAGAGCAATTATTATAATTATTCTCCCCCGGCCGCGAAAATACACACCGAAAAAAAAAAAAAAAAAAAAAAGAAAGGGAAGCGGCCGGGGAAAAAAAAAGAATCTTTTCAAACTGCGTGATTACGATGAAAAATACTCGGCGGTGGCCGCGAGTGTAATGTAAGAGCGAATATAGGGGGCACATCGTCGGTACGACACACGCACGCACAATACAAGGTATATACTTAGGTAAGTTGTACATGAAAACGAGGAGGTGGAGTACAGGACTCCGCGGCTCGGCAGGGGGTGTACAAGTATATTATATACGTACGCCGAGTAACCCTACACCCGCGGCCGCAAAAGCGAGCGCTCGTGGCTCCGTTCCGGTCAGACGTCTGCCGATGTATACACACACACACACACAGAGACAATATACACGGCGGCGGCGGCTGCGGCCTCCCCGCTAATGCACTTTTAATTAATTAAATGGCCGTCCGAGCTCGCGTGCCAGCTGTCCGCACTCACTGCAAACTCATTGCCGAGCTTCTGCCCCCGCCCCCCACCATATTATCATCGTCCCCTTTCGTGCCTGAGTTAGCGCTTGCTCACCTTCTCGCGTGTATACAAAAACACACGGGCAGTATATTTGTGAAATGGCCTGGCTCGTACGTATACACCTATATTATACGTGTATGCTCACAAGAAGTGATGTCCATGTTATCTGTGTATACAGGTATATTTATAGGGACGTGCGAAGAAGGAGGAACAGAGCCGTATATCGATCGGCTAGCGCGTCCGACGCGAACCGTATGTATATATAGGTACAGCATGGAGGGACGAGGGAAGGATTGCTCGCTAATGGAATGTTTGGGATTTTTCGTTTTCTTTCCCCCCCTATAGTCACGCCAACAAAAGGACCGAGCATACATACGTTTATCCTACCCCGTAATCAAGAATATCCGAGCTCGCGGGCGAATCGGAGCTTTCGAAGACCGGTGCTGATTTTGATCCAAAAGCGGTACAAGAGCAACGTCAAAAAGCAACCGTTGGCCGATCCCCGGTGGTGCAAGCTCCATGACAATTCTCCTCGCGAGAATGGCACTGCGACGTTTTGGAAAGCACCGTGGCCAGTGGGGTAATAGGTCTGTGGGCCCTTGTACGGCCTCCCCCCCCCCCCCCCCCTCGCCTCCGCCTCCCCAACCCTATAATTAAAGTCGGCGGTGAGCGCGGTGACGTTGATTTAGTTGTCGAAGCGCGCGCGCGCGGCCACCTCGTCCTCCGACTCCATTCTCCTTTCCGTTCCATAATTCTTTTCAAAACTTCTCTCCCTCTCGTCCGTACGCGTATGGATGCGTCTGTGGATATACGCGCGCCGCTGCTGCTGCGAACCTGCTTATGAGAAATTTATAACGCCCCGCGCGTGCTCCCCTTTCGTCTCGCTGATACTCCTTTTTTTTTAATTCACGCCTCGTTACCCCTGGCTTCTTCTAGGACGACGCAAAACGAGGGGAAGATAAATTTTCCTGCTCCTTGTACAGTGCAATAAACATGTATTCTTGTACGACCGGGGGTCGTGTGGGCATTCTGTTTTGGTCGTACTTTTATGTTGATGCTCGAGGTATAAATCATCGAAAGTTGAATGGAGAAAAAAACGGTGCTGATTGAAAAACGAGCTGAAAAATAGCCGTAGCGTTCTCGGTGCTGCGTGATGCGAGTTTGATTTTTGTGTATGCAGAAATTGTTTCGGGACGCTGCCTGGGTGAAATAACATCAGTTGGTTTATTTAAGCTTCGCGCACTCGTGATTTTGTACCCGCTCGATTCTATACTAGACAATTAATGCATCCTCCGACCCTTTAAGGCCCGAACATCGACGTCGAGGCTCGTTAGGCAAAACTTTGACGGCCCGCTCGCGCGTAAATACCATCACACGCGATACGCGTCCATTCGGTGTAATATTATACTATGAGCAAATTTATGCGCCCGACATCTTGCCGGACCGATAAATTTCGGCAGCTGCTCCCCCCCCCCCCCCGTCTCTCTTTTTTTCGTCCACACCACGCGCGCGCATCATGCATCATCCGAATATTATCATGCCCGCGTGGGAGCACTGCCGCTCGACGCTGCATCCGCACTGTTATAATATACATACTTTCGGACGGGATTTTATTTATATACCAGCGGGCTGGCTTGTATTCTTGCGATTTCGGTGCGGATACTGCGGATGATGATGCTGATGATGACAATGGACACGCGCGCGTTGGAGGCGCGTAGTTGGGTCCGATTCCCCGCTCTTTTTGCGGGATTTTTTACGAGGGCCGCGTCCTCCTGCCTCGTTGGGCGCGCTTATATTATACGTTGTATATAGGTGTCGCATTGTTATTGTAGACACAATTCAGGCGTGCGCACCATTATGATACTATATTTATAAAGGTGCGCGTTATTGAATCTATCTCTTCGCGCTTGATTATCGTCGTGCGTTGTGAAACTTTACCTGTACCACGACCTTATGTGCGTGGACAAAAAAAAAAAAAGGTCTTATCTCCGTACTCTTGCGCGCGCGCTCGCGTATCGAAAAAAAAAAAAAACAAAGCGTACCGACATTCAAATTTTCGAGCGAACGGCGTTGTAGAAAGTAGTGTTTCGTGTATCGTATTATATACAGGTATCGGTATATATACATGTATAAGATAGCACACGCTGCACGGCCTTTTTATTTTTCATCGAAAAACCATATACTATACACGAGACGAGGTGTACGTATACGTATAGGTAAATGCATCCCCGGATCAAAGAACTCGCCTTCGCGCTCTTTTAGGGCTAAAAAGAAGGAAAATCAACCGGCTCTCGACGACGCCTCTTCCCGGCAACGCGCGCCGGTGCCCCCCCTTTAATTCAGTGGGTTAGAGGGCCCCCCCGCCCGGTATCCCCCCCCCCCCCCCCGAACGAGCTGCACGTTCCAATTTCGCCGCAGCGAGCACACACGCGCGCGCGCACATCGATACATTCAATTAGCCACGGACGGGGGCCTCTCGCGCCGAACGAAAATATGCACCTCGGGAGCCGCGCACCGCGCGTCGCGGGGAGACGATTAGAACGAATGGCCGGCATAAATCAGCTTCTTCCTGCGGCGAGCCTGCCCGCCTGTGTGCGTACATTCGGCAGAGGCTGCACAAGACGACGTTCTCCTCCCCCGAGAGATGTAAATATAATGTATGCGTACGTATAATACGCTCACCGGAGGATGTGATGCGCTTGATGCGCGAGCCTCCCTCGTATTTTTTATTTCCATTTTGCATTCGCTGCTCCCTTTCGTGTCCGGAGGAAACGGGCCATTTGGATTTGGAGCTCGGGTACGTATGATATATCCTTTCTGGTCGTCGTCGTCTTCTCGAGAAAAGGAGAATGCCCGTCGTTAGCGAACCTCGTTGCCGAGCGCTGCGGCTGTATGTACAACTCCTTGTTCGACGTTGTTCCGGGCACGGCGTATCATCATCATCGTCATCGTCATGCACGAGCATCAGGGAAGATGAAAAATGGATGTACCAACTTTTGAACCTTTTTTCGGAGCCAAGAGTTACGGGACCCGATCGATGCGCGCATAATACACAAGGCGGGCGCGTATCGCGCGTCAATGTTTGAGGAGCCGCGGCGAGTGCATGTATTACACAGCTTATCCGAAAAAACGGAACCTCTTTCCGCGTCCCCGACGCATAGAACAGGATGTGAGCACAATAAGTGCGAGGTTTGGCCGGTGGTGAAAAGGAAGAAAGGAAGGAACAAAAATAACGAGCAAGAAAGTGCCGAATACGTTATAACTGTTATTACCGATATATACGTACAATATAATATATCCGGCCTGTCGGTATACGGGGGACACCCGCCGCCGGCCACAAACGTCAGTGTTATACACATGTATGTATATTATATATACCCGTACGGATGATCTTTGTTCAAGCAACGCTCTCTGTTTGTCGTCGCCGTCGATCTCTCGTTCTCCGATGGGAGACGACGACGACGACGACGACGACGACGACGCGTCGGTCGCGGTGATGATGCGATGACTTTTGAGCGAGAAGGAGAAAATTCGAGTTTCCTGTCCTTAATACACGTACATACACGTACATAATATATACCTGATGTGTAGAAATACACGCAGTTATACTTATATGTATATATATATATATATATTATATACCCATCACCAAATACGCGCGCGCGTGGCATATTACGAGTCAATGCAAGGCCGGCGGATGTGTGGATTCTCCACGCCGAGCGTACACGTATGGTACAATGAGTACAAACTTATTGTACAATATTCTCTTTGCGGGCCTGTTTTACTCGGAAACGAACATTTTTAGATAATTTTGTTATGGTCGGTACACCGGTGTATAAAAGGAGCTTGTTTTTGAGAAATAATCTCCTCGCTCTGGGTGGCGGCTCGGCCAAACGGTAATATCAATGTATACGTGTATGTATAGGTACGGCGAGAAAAAATTGGGCGTCGGAAACAAGGTTGAAAAGACTTCCGGCGGCGCAACGGTCCTCTTTTTCCCATTTTTTATCATTATCCTCCTCGAACCGCGAGCAGAGACGCGAGACTTTTTTTTTGTTCAAAGACACAGATTTTCATGCACCGCGCGATCTCGCATTGCTGACTTGGTTCAACAGCGACCGGGAAAATACGCTGACAAAAAACAAAAAGACCTATAAGTATGCCCGACATCCAACCACCGCAGCGCGGCTTTATGCGCTTCCGAGCTGCATCGTTCGTATTTTCCAAAGAACGCGATGCGTGCTCGCTTCCCGCGTGTATATAGTGTGGTGCGAGCGGAGCCGATGAGCCGATAGTTTACGAGGGAGGGAGGGAGCAGCCAACCAAAGTGCGTATTTTCGGAACCGCGGAGGTATACAGACGGACGCGAGTCCCCGGGCCGGTATGTTAATTCGCGCTGATGAGCCCATCAGGGAGAACACCGCGCTCTCGCCCGGCGGACCCCTACAGCTATTATATGCGCTATGCTCACAACCCGTATCCCCCCTCGGCGTGTGCACACATGCATGCACACAGTCCCCTGGACACAGCCCCCCCCCCCCGCTGGTCCGTTTGTGTTTTTCTCCTTTCGCAAATGTACATAAATTCATTTCGCGCGGCCCCCCCCCCCCTCTCTCTCTCTCTCCTCGGTTATGGCTCGTCCGACGCCGGGGAAAGGGGAGGGCCGAAAAATCACACGCCCGCGCTGAAATTAACGATCTGCAACCGTGCCCTCGCGGCTACGTTATACGCGCCGAGTTCCGTCCCTCTCCTCTTTTTCCCCGACCCCCTGCTTTTCCACCGA
>JAPYYV010007521.1:0-22807 GCA_030522625.1 Copidosoma aretas | reverse complement strand
TCACTCTTTTGCCTTTCCAATAGTATCTTTTTTCAATTCCACTCATTTTTGACGATAATATTAACAAATCAACTGTTTTCGTGTTTACATTATATTATACATATATCTAATACGATAGCAGACCGAGACTCAGCTCATGAAAACAGTAATGCCAACTGCTACAAAAAAAAAAAAGATTCGCTCGCTCTCTCTCGCACCCCCCACTCACAGTAGTCAACCTCCTTAACTCTCAGAAGGCGGTAGGCTTTTGTAACCTCAACTTACGCGATTACTAAAATTTTGTCTTTTCTGTCCCTCTTATTCCCTTCGGTTGTGCATTTTGTGTAAGCATTTGTTGATACTAAAAGTAATACAAGCGAGAAAGAAATCAAAACAGTGTCTACGAGCTGCACGAGACGTTTAAAGTCGAAATGTTCTCTCCATCCCCCTTTCGTCCTCCCAATTCTCAACTTGTCGGTAAACACATCGGTAAACAGTGGTTCTACTTTCAACGCTAGTAGCAAAGTAGTACACTATTTAGGTGGTCTCAACTTGACTTAAATAAAAGCTTAAGTGGAACCCTATCGATTAAAAAAAAATTTGTTGGATTCCGTGAGCTCGAATAAAATTTATAGCGGTTTAAAGACGATCATCGGATTTTCATAAAATATCCACGAAATCTTATTTTTAACGATTTTCGTGTCTCATCTTGAAACAGCTGTTACTTTCGAACGGTAGCACCAAACTGAATAAAAATTTTTTCAATCGATAGGGCTTGATCCCAGCTTTTACTCAAGCTATGTAAGAACATTTCATCCTCAAACACAGCTTGCATAGATGTTCCAAAAGTAGACTTATATTTTCAAAAATTAACTAAAATTCATCATTGTAAAATATCCTATATCTGTTAAACGAACAACTTTGCAGTGAAAGCGCTTCAGGCATTTTTTAAGGATGGTATTTGCAATACAAATCCCGAAAAAAGAAATGTTTTCACCCAACTTTAGTTTTAACACATTTTGAAGTTGATCTGGTCAAGTTAAGGTGGAATCAGCCATATAAACAACTGAATTTTCTGGGAAACCTATCCAAGATTTTTCAATTTTTCCCCTGTTGACTTTCAATGGATTCGTTCAAGGAACAGAAATAGCCTAAAAAATTGAGAATCCGATGTTAATTGAAAAAGTTTAAAGCAATTTATTGTATTTTTTTTCCAAGCTTCGGTACATGAAAAATGTAGGAACAAAAATTTATGAAAAAAATCGTATGATATTTAGCACTAGCTATATTATTATCGGATTAAATGACACTTCTTATAACTTTTAATAAACATTTATAATAAAATATTCAAAATATGTGCGATATAGAGGTGATGAGCCACCTTAATGTGGGCTGCTGCAGATGCTGTCCTCTCCTCCGACATAGTGTCTATATCTATCCCCCGGCAGTACATGTGGCTGATGATACTGACGAGCATTGGCATGCGTCAAGGTTGCTCTGTGGATATCTTGAAAGTTTTAAAAAATCAATGAAACTTTTTCTCTCGAAAGTAAAACAGATGAGGCGTCATTGTGCCAAGTTTGTGAGAGATTCTGTCGCTAGAAATTAAGTGAAAAGTTCTCAAAGTTGACCAAAAACTGCTAAGTTCCCATAAGAGCCCATGTATTATGGGGCTAACTTCATGAATTATTAACTTAATTTCTAGCGACAGAATCTTTTCTAAACTTAGAGTCATGATACGTTTAAGTTTCAACAAATAAATTTTCATCAAGATCTTAATTTTTTTTCAATGTCCATAAAAATAATACGGTGGATTTATTATACATATGTAGATATCCATAGAACAGCCTTAAGTATACTGTCTATTTGGCGTGGATATTTTGGAGCTGGCTCCCTGTGGACACTAGAGAAAGATACTTTAAATGCAAAAGTATGTACAGCTTTCAAATATATAGTCTTATGTGAATAATTTTTGTTGCATCTGCTAATGGATACTTATACATGCTGTCCTTGATCCCCACAAAATGGCATAATCATCCTCTAGATTAGCTGAAAATCCAAAAAATATATGCACTACTTACATATTGATTCTAAAACAACATCCAAAACAACAACATTGAATATACTTATGGCAACGATACTCTGTGAACATATGTGGTGAGGTTTGCCTTAGAATTTCCCAAACCAACTACATGATAATGATCCATCGTTGCCTCACTTTTTTGATTGTGTACTCTAGCTGGATGATTTCCTTTTTGACACCTTGGTTACTCTCACTCTTATTTTTTTTCTGAGGGTATAACAGTACTTTCTTTTCTTATATCTTGGCTCCTGCTCACTATACACATAATGATACTGCTGGGGCTGCTGCTGCTGCTGTAGAACTGATCGTTGCTGCTTGTCGCAACTACCTGCTGCAACAGTGAATTCTACAATTGTGGTTAGCGTTGAGATAATATTTGGAATAGCCATTGTCAAAGAATGTATTATACTTACAAATTGTAGTGTGATATAAGACCATACGAACAGACCGAAGTTCGCTTAGCACGGAGAGAGCAGTCAGCGTGTATAAACCGTCTGCTATGTAAACAATCACTTATATACATAAATGCGAGAATATTGGATAGCCGTCTGATTGTTCATATCAGCGGAACACAGCACATAAGTATCAGTAAATGACGACAGTAGCACCCTCCCAATCACTAAACTTACTGCTTGCAGCGTTTGCGGAATACACCCTATATATGTGAGGTACAACCTAGCCCAAACGTAAAAATCTTACCAAATTAGGATAAAAGAAATATACTTTCTTAGTTTATCCGTTTCACATTTTAAAATAAAAGTAAAATTTCCATTGTAACAAAAGAGTGTTTTAAGTACCAGGAATAATATATATAGAATAGTGCTCAACTCTCGTTTTTGTATTTCTCAAAATTTTTTTGCCTCATATAAAACCATTTAAACGCAGTGCTGCCTTTGCGCTGGTGCTCATTAAAAATATTATTTAAGAACATTTTATCATTATCTTACTGTAATTTCCAGAGTTGAGCACTATTTCGTTATCCATTTTAAGTTGATTCCTCAAATCTCACTCGATTTCATTGAGTATTATTAGAGAAAAATGTGAAACGGTGAATTGGCTATTTGGGACACATAACCTCTTCCTCCAAAGTCCTGTTAAATTGTAATTTTAGATGCAAATAAACAAACTTATATCGATTTTTAATCGGAATCACAAAAAAAATTCATACTATAGCGCAATATGATTTCTAAAACGAGCAATTCATTAGCAACCTTTATTACAAAGAAGGGTTAGAGATACAGCATGATAGCATATTTATCTCTGATTCCACAAAACACGATACTGCTGAAGTTTTTATCATCCAAAATAATTGGTACCATACTTTTTAAAAAAGCATCGAGCAAAAAGCTGATTTACTTTACTGATGTTGCGAAATAACACTTCAAGAATAAGTACCGGATAGCAAACTTCATGCAGCATGAAGTGGATTTGGGGATTGTAGCTGAATGCATTGCATCACTATTGCCATGGCATCACTACGCATCAGAACATCGTAAAAGTCCATCGGACAGTCTTGATGCAGTTTTCAAGAGAGAAGCGGCAAGAATAGCCTAATATGGAAACCAAAAAGTGTAATTTTGAACTGTGGATGCCTCTTTAAGTTGTCCAAAAGAGAATTTTCTTATACAATTACGACATTTTACTAGACCAAGCAAGATCACCAAAAAATGGTTACGAATTTAAACAAAAGATTTGGAAAAAGTTTCAGCTACAGCATAAATAAAGAGGTTATGCACCACTTAAAGTGTAACCTTAAATTATCATATTTCGGATGTATCATAATAGAAAAAGAGTACAAAATTTCAAAAAAATTATAGCATGTCAAGAATATTTATACGAACATGCACACATAACTTTGAAAAAAATAATGTCAACATAACCTTTAAGAAACAGGAAAAAGCTGAATCTTGAAGGAAAATTAAAATAGACACAAAAAAATCAATTTTTACGGGTTTTCCTAGAGGTTTTCTGTACATCAAAGAGCACAAATAAAGAGGTTTTTGTCAATGTTAAAACAAAACCTCAAGTATTTTTAGTTTGGTTACGTTTTGATACAATTAGAGTTATAATTTTTCTTTATTCCTGCATGTGTAGAAAATAAATGCAGACATACTCGATTTACTTAAAACTAATTCTGTGACAATACAACTTAAAAAAATTATGAAAAACAATATACCTTGAAGGTACAGCATTATAGGCCAAAAATAACTAATTCTGCGGGTTTCCTAATGGAAATAACAATATTGTCCACGCTATCAAAGTAGGTAGTCAATACAAATGTGTTTAAAATGAGCTGATAATTTTTTATTTCTTTAGAAGCCTTTCCCTGGCAGTCCCACGGCTGCTTGGTTTTTTTTTTATAATTTACCGATTATTAATTATTTCATTGCTTGTTCCACGTCACTATACATATTTTGATCGAGTAGAGTAGTAAGTCCACTAAATGTTGCAACATGACAGATGGTGTTACAGTCTTATAATATATTTAAAACTTAGCTTCTTCGCCTAAGCGATAATGAAATCTCTAATGTGTAAAAGTATATCTACATACTTTTTTAAGACTTCAAAAGATATTTGTTACTTCATCCCCTGTCTTTTTACTTAATAAATAGTAGATTTTAACCCTCACGTGCATCTCTTACCTACCTCGAGCACTTTAGCAACCCTGATACACCGCCGGTAGGAAAAATAGGATTCACCACTCATGTGCATCCAACCAGGGGGGTCCCAACGGTCCCTCGGGCGCTGCTTCATAAGCGCCTTCGGGCCCAGGGACCGCCCTGGAGAGATGCTCATTTATGACGAAAACTACTATTTACATTGTAGGTGTCGCTCGTCACTGTTAAGAATTATGATGCTCATTTAACCTTCGAATGAAAGAGCGGGACTAAAAAAAATTACATAAGACTATCTCAATTCTACCAAGACTTCGATTTATTGTTAGGATAAACATTTGACGTAAGAATAATTTAGTTTCCCCCTTCTCTCACATAAGAAATCGTAAGATCGTAAATAACGCCCCTCCCCTCGTGGCTCTTATGTACAACGCCTAATTTGTCTATGAGTATTATATAGACAAGCACAGTGCGGAATTGTATGTAAAGGTATACTTTTACACGTCTAAGACGCTACGTTCGCTTAGGCACGGTCGCGCCATCTGACAGATAAGCTTTCTTGCGATACAGCCTCATAGGCCTAAGACGTGCAATTTTTTATTGGCTTTTTATTTAAAAATTAATTATCAGTAATTTTGTTATCACTTTACATAGCTATTGAAAATAAATAGGGATTATAAGTATTGAAAACCAAATAAAAAATTTTTCTACTTACTAAAAGGATAAAACTCTGAAATCGTCAGATAGATCTACTGCTTTTTCAATAGTAATCAGATATTCTACAAACAGATAATTACGTTTTGTTGCGTATATGTGTTGATTATTTTAAAAATTGTTAACAGCAAATAATATTTACACAGTATAATACAAGTATATCTATTACTTTTCTACAGGTAATCAACATCCAACTGTAAGCTGCACTCGACCTTAATATACACTCATTGTCATAATGCAACTGCTGCGGGTACTTTATGTAAATCTATTTCTTTTTTACAGCAATAGACAGTAAAATAACTGGAGTTCACCATCTCTTTTAGCCATAACACTATTACACTATTTAGATACCTCGATTGAATCAGCGGAGAACCTAATATATATTTTATTGTGTACACATCCGTGCCAGTTGTATACACATTATATAGACATCAAATACAAGCAGAGTCAAACCGAGAACTGGCAGTCTTAGACTGCCAATTTTCAGCTGTTATCCATTAAACCTTGCGATCACATTGTTAAGGTAGCTCATCACGATCTCGAAATACTTTAATTTTGAATGAGGGGTTGTACTTTGAGATAAAATAAATCTCCCTTCGAAATTGTAAACCCTATAATCAGGCAAATTTTTGAGAACGAGTCGTTAAAAAATTCACTTGTATTATGCGAGGATATTGACTTTAAACAGGTATGATACAACGTCTTTCTAATTATACTTCAACTTTTATTACAAAACTAGGGGCAGAGAGAAGAAATCCTAAGCTTTCTAATCATATCAAGAATGCTGTGGTGCTCCACGTATTATAATCAACAATTGTGTCTACAAAATCATTATGCATGCGATCAGCGAGAATGAGCTGTCTGCCACATGTGCACACGAATGAGCAGACGTTGAACATACAGGCGCGAAATTCAAATGAAGCAAAAAATATCGAATATACTATATGCAGAGCAATAATTAATTTTAGTATCGTTACAAACTATTATTTTAATAGTATTGTTTTTTTGATTATACTGGGCATGCCATACGCGCTTTGCGCACGTTTTTCCAATATTTTTCAACGACAAAAGAATTATCTTTCTTTAATTTGCCTACTATACCACTGACTATTTTCAGTTTATTTTACACAGCATGTAAAACATGAGAAAAAAGCTCTTTATAATAGGAATTTACTGTTGTTTATGTTTAAGTATATACTGTTGCTGTTTTTCTAGTATTTTATATCCATATTGGGTGGTAGACATTACAAAATATATTAAATTAAATTTAAATGGTTTGCCGGTTATGTCTGGAGCTAAAAGAGAAACCACATGTTTTACATATACGGGTTGTTACCTATACATTGGCATTATTACTATATATTTTATATATTTTGTCCAATTGTTTCGATTCAATCGAAAATACATCCAACTGAAAGTTTGAATTTCTGAAAATGAACAGAATTTCGTAAAAACTTTGAATACAAATTGTAATTACATTTTAATAACATTTTTTTTAACCGTGGGTTTTGTTTAAATCATAGTTGTGTGACCATTCGAAATTATTCTCATTTTTAAGATAGAAGAGGATCATTATTATAATTACTATTATTATTATTATTATTATTATTATTATTATTAAATGCAAAAGTTGAAACTAAAAATCAAAGAAAATAAGTTAAGTATAAAAATATTGAATAAAAAAATAACTAATTGTATTTAAAAATAGCGCTATTTTATACAATGATTAGATTCAGCCGATGCAATTGAGGCTTCACTTTGAGGCCATCGAGCTTTCAAGACAGGAAAAATGCATGAATTATAAAAAAATGTTTTTCACTCTTATATTTATATTGTAGATATATAATTAATAAGAAGTAAAGACAAATGCATTAGAGTTCATGCAAGATTAAACTTTACATAAGGAAAAAAAAAGTGATAAACTTTTTTTCTCAATACAAACTTGGACACAGTTACAGACTCAGACAAACACGGTATGAGTTGGTTGCCGCAATCACGTAAAAAACTCAAGCATTAACTGGATGGTCTACTTGGATGGTTACGCAATTCAGAGTGCGTTAAGGAAAATAAAGTTTTTGTTGTGAAAACATATTATGCGGCGTTTAAACTTTTCGCTTGGGCAGTGAAAATTTCAAAGCGATACCATTTTACCGTCACGCAGTATACACAGATATACTACCTGGCTGTGCGGCGCGGCGTTAGCATACCTGACGACACACGAGCTCGAGCGAGCAAACGAGCAGCCAAGCAAGGAAGAGAAAGAGGGGCATAGAGGGAGGGGGCAGAAGAGAGAGAGAGAGAGATGTGAGTGTGTGTGCGTTTGTGCGTGCGGTTATAGTGTGTGTTCGTCGGTTAGAATTTATGTGGGTGTGACCTTTGATTTTAATCATGTTGTTACTGCGCATTTGCGTTAATACATTCGTTAATGTACACATGTTAATGTGTACAAGTTAAACGGTTAAGCAATTAATTAAACTAAAAAATTTCCATACAATTTCGCATTTTGTATTTACGGAGGACACAATTTATGTTACTATTAATGAACTATATCGATTATACACTTGTTGTGCAGAATTATTAGAAAATATTTCCAACATTACATGTGCTTATTCTTAGTGTCAACTTTTCCAAAATTTCAAACAATTACATTTGTTCTGATTTCATGTTTCAGAACAGACAAAAAAAATTAAAATCACACAACTATTGCAAGCATTTACTTGTCTCCACATCTTCCTCGGGTCGCACGCAATACTATCGGTTTTTATCAACCGCTATTTATTAATTAGACTGTTCATTCGCATTTTCATGATAACATATTCAACGTTGAGTACATTTCTACAACAATGGACTTTATGAATATCAAACTGATGAAAATCCCCTACAGTGCCCAACCTTATTACGTCACCATCGTAATGAGCCCCCTTGAGTACTTTTGGGTGCCTCTCACCATAAAATTTGCGTTGTGTCACTGTCAGATAGAGCATGCCTGATGGTAAATACATTCAGAGTTTATGCATTACCAGCTGTTACATTATATCCGTGCCATATAATTTTCAATGTAAATATGTATTTATAAATATCTGTATAAATACAGGTATTGTAAGACGCGCACAATGGAAAGACAGAATCTATTTTATTTTGAAGTAATAAACTATTTGTTTTATCAAAAAGACCGTACGGTTTCATGGCTAGACGCAAACTTAACTACTTGAGAACCGAAAATCAACCTAAACTATATGCATTAATTTAATAGAGAGCAGTCGTAGCTCAGTTGGCTAAGGCGCAAGTCTTGGTCAGTTGCGGTACGGCTGTTCAAGTGAGACGCAGGTTCGAATCCCGGTCGGGACAACTCGGAAATTTTGTCAGAGTTGTTTCCGGCTGGAATTTGTTCCCAAGTCTTGCGGCTAGTTCTGCATCGCAGGACGATTCAGAGGTAGGCTCCGTGGGCGCTCTGGGTAGATGCAGGTCTAGTTGGGATAAAGTGGGGTACATGGGTGGAAAGAGAGAGCATGATAGTTGGGAAGATGGGGTGAGGGGTTATGGGTGAAGGGTAACGACGAGGACTAGAGTAAAAAAAGGGGTATAGATGGGGTTAGGATCAACACCCTCCACACCAAGGTACCCGTAAAAATTAATTTGAGTTGGTGTACGGGTAGGAATAATATATATATAAAAAAATAAATATATCAATGTAATAAATTTTTATTACGGTGTACGTGCACGCACTGACGCTGTAAGTGATGACGAAGAGACAGCGTGTGCGAATGCACTGTTACTGCAGGAGAAGGACAAGGAAGATGCGACCTGTAAACGTGTACTGCCGTTTTGCCGACAGGACAAATTCGGATGCACATCAATCGTTGTAGAGTCGGAATGATTGAAGAATATTTTAATTTTTATTCATAACATGAATAATAAACTTAAACCTTGTACAGTAGTAAGAAGTTAAAGGTCAAATAACGGTATTGCAAAACTTTAGGTTCATCACTCAGTAATGTTTAATTTTATAAAGAAGCAACAGCAATTTTCATGATCGATAACAAAAACAAATAAAAACTTAGCAATTAGAGTTATGCAATGCAAAGTCACTAATTGAAAATTTAGGATGTTCAGAGGCTAAATTATATTTTTTGAAGAAATTGGATTATTGGTTATACTCTTGATAATGGATAATGATTTGTCGATTCCTGTAATTGATTAAGGTGGCTTCGGCGTTTGGTGAAGTATCAAGCAAGGGGCCCTCGAGAGGTGTATGTATAATATGAGAAATTTTGTACTTATTTTTATAGCAATTTTCCTTAACCTTATCTTTAATGAAAAAAGTTGAAGCTACTTCAAAAAAATGTAATTTATTTATTAAAAGGATAATAAGAGTATCATATTATCATCTGTGCATGCGCGGAAGATAAATTACTTTCTTTTCAATTTACTCAAAATCTAAGTCGTCAACATACCATTCATATGATTCCAATAGAATCAGCGCAAAAAAAGCTATACGTTCGTCTTCAATACATATAAATTCAGCAGCTCATTTTTTCGCATAAATAATTCCAATGTCCACTTCCATAAGACATAGTATTAAAATGAACATTTTGTAAACTTGATGTACTCGAAAATAAAGTCGTTAACTGTGCTGTTTCTTTTTTGATATGTAATCTAGGATCAATAAATAACAATATCTCCAATTTTCAGACCATGCCAGCAGGTAGTTCGGTCCGAATGGTCTCATACCTGGCGACAGATCGTCATCATAGTCGTTCACGTAGCCATCAAAAGTGGGGGCCTTAGTTCGCTGGTGACGTTGTTGACGCGGTGACAGCGAAAAAGTCATGAGGTACTGAAGGTAGCGGCGGCATATTGTCGTCCAAGCTAACCATGGGGTTCGGAGAAGCATCTGCAGCTAGACGCGTCCCACGAATAAATTACACGCACGCGTTCGGGCTAAAGGCGACTGCAACGTTAGCTCTTAATCCGAGCTGGTCGCAAAGGAAGGCGCACGAGCCAGTTAGCGAAGCCGTGCATAAGAGCACAAGGACGTATGCACGTTGGAGCTGAAAGTGGCAGTGGCGGCGACAGATCGTGGTCCAAGATCCGAATCGTTCGGTAGGACAGGAGTGGGAGGCACGGCGCGTCGATGACTCAGAGTAGAACTAAGGTTAGCCGCTAGAAGTAAAGGTGGCGATAACAGCCCTTCGTCAGAGATGTCCAGGAGGACAGGAGCAGAAGCAGAAGGCACAACACGTCGGCTTAGCGTTAGCGTTGCAACATTAGCTGCCAGTGGTCGTGGAAGCGGCAGCTCGTCGTTCATGCCATTGTTAGCAAGGACCGAAATGGAAAGCACAGTGTTTAGTGGCAGCGGGGTTAGCCTTTGGAAGTGGAGGTAGCAGCAGCAGCAGCCCGCCGTTGTCCACACCGTCCAGGAAGACAGGAGCAGAAGGCATGTTATGTCGGCAAAACGGCTACGTTGGTAGCAGGCAGCATGACATCTGAACCTTCTCACAGTGGTCATTTTTGCGTCGGCGAAGTTAAAGAACATCTTGACAACGCTTGCCTTTTTCATACCTGTACATTTACGATTTCAATTTGACCAATTACAAACAACGGACGAATCCTGCATGATTCTATAATTTAAAAAACACACTTATTCTATCCGTAACAGGTATGTACGCATTTATAAATGCTTGTATCGATGTATAATATATGTATGCATGTATGTGTGTATGTGTGTATGTATATGGTTCGTTCTGACGTAACTTACAGACATAGCGTCCAGGGCTCGTGCAGCCATATAGAAATGAAATTAAATAAGGTAAAAGTAATAATACATGCTAATACTTCTGAGCTTTCTCATACTATAGCCTTGAAACGATATACTGCCTTCTTCATTAAGAAGCTTGCAAAAATAGGGCCAGAATGTCAGTTATAACCGCAGCCCAGAACTCAATTTGCCGCCTTAAAAATCCTACTCGTTAAAAATAAAGCTTTTTAGACGAGTTCACGCGTATACATCATAAATATCATTATTTAAGAATAACATTCGTATGGTGGTTACGTCAATTACACAGGACCACGAAAAAAAGAAAAAAAATTGACCATCAAGCAAAGTATACATTCTTTATGTGTTTCGAGCTGCTAAATCAGAGTCCGATGTCTAAATTGGTCCATCACGTCAAACATTTTTTTAAATAAGAAAAACTTCTCCTTGAGCGGCAATGCTTTCACTTTAGTAAATAAATTAGTACCCATGCAAACAAGTGTGAAAAAATATGACGTGATAGAGCAATTTGGGCGACGGAATCTGATTCAACAGCTAAAAGCACGTGAAGAATGTATATTTGCGGATTGGTCAATTTTTTTTTTTTTTTAGGTTCTGTGTCATCAACTAAGAAGTACGAATAATTACTGCATACATTTTGTCCGGCGATTAGCACTAAAATTATGGTTTAACACAAATTGCTTTAAAAAGTACCTGTTTACTCTAAGGAGGCTCCCTCGTGACGATTCCTGAACCTAGGCCAGGTCAGTTTGATACTTTAAAATGTGCTGAATCCAACGGTATAACTATTTATATTACTTTTCCTGCAAAATTTTGAGATATTATTGATTTTACATAGCACTTCCTAACACGTATTCTTATGGTGGAGCTCGCATACGCGATGAAAACAACCTAATAACTCGAATAAATTGATGGTTTTTGTAATAAGAGTGCACAAGTCTTGTAGAAAAAACCTTAGCTTTCGGATGGTACATTAAAAAATATCGGTTTTCGTGGAAAATTTCGAGATGTTCTATTGAAAATTGATCGAGTCATTGTATTTTCACAGGCTAGCCCATGTTTTCCTTGCGCCATTGATGCCAATTACGTGAGTTTGAGAGCAAATTTGTGACCTACGACATGGGTTGGCATCTCTGCACGAGGCAGCCTCTTTGACCTACCTAACGGTAATATTTTAAGGTATATCTATGTAGTAAACAAATGCAGTACTGTTAAAAAGATTGATCTCCTGAATATCTAAGTGTTTAAATTATTTTCTTTGCGCGTACAACAATATTAGTCAGTTCCGAGCGCGCATTCAGTGATCACTAGGTGTACCTGGACCGGTACGTAAACTCCATTTTCTAAAATTATTTGATAGTAGTCGATATATTCTAAAAGAAAAAGTCTACATGTTTTGTCTACTAGTGGTAAGAGCACTCCGATGCTTGAAATTTCGATTCCGACTCTGTGATTTCTAACTATTCCAAAGTCAAAGTCCGTTTTTTCTCTTTTTCAGGCAAATATTGTTTACCAAACTATTTATACAGCATTGTCGGGCTACCGTATAAAACACGTGTCTCGGCGTTTAGACCAAAAAGCCTTTTTTCGTGAGATACGTCGCTAAATGTCGTTTCTACTTTTAACACTAATAGCGGAGTAGCAAACAATATGAGAGGGCTCAAACTTCGCTTAAATGAAAGCAGAAATGAAGCCCTACTAGTTAAAATTAAAATTGTTGAATTTCGTGAACCCGATTTAAAGTTATAGTGATTCTAAGAAAGATTACGAATTTTCAGTAAATATATATAATTTCATTTTCAGCAATTTTTTTATCTCTCCTCTAAGCTGCTATAGCGTTTACAGGGTGCCAGTTACTCAAACAAACTTTTTTTTTTTCATTGGACTTGATTCTAAATTTCATTTGAGCTGAATACCTCAACTATACTCGAAGCTTACACTGAGAGAAAACTGGAGCGCCCACTGAACAGCAAGTGCAGACGCTATACCAAATTGACCAGCAGCACGAATCTTCAGGCTCGGGCGTGCGAGCCTGAGGAGTGGTGCAGCTGGCGCGCCACTCTGGTATGCCTTGCGCTTACAGTGAGTCGCCCGCTAATCTACGTGCATGGGAGCTTAGCTGCGCTACCTGAGGGACAGAGCACACGCCAGTTTTCTCTCAGTGTACCTACACGTGCTAGAGACGGAAGTTTTTTTTCGTAAATATAATATAATTACTATTAAATATCCTATATATCGTAACTAAAAAAATTTGTAGTAAAATCGATTAAGGTATTTGTCAAGGAGGGTATTTGCAATAGGTATACCGTAAAAAAAATTTTTAATCAACTTTTGTTTCGACAAATTTTACAGTTCATTTTAGTAAGTTACGGCAAAATGACCCATGTCTGTAGGTATCTGTGTCCCTGAGTATATGAATGCATGTATGTATGTATGTATGTGTGTGAGTACTCATGTATGTATGTATGTATGTATGCATGTATGTATGTATATATGTATGTGTGTATGTATGTATATAATTTTTCAGATACCGAAGCTTGGAAAAAATTCAATAAATTACTTTAATATTTATCAATTTACATCTGATTTTCAATTTTTTGGGCTCATTCTCTTCCTTGATCGAATCCATTTGGAGTCATCAAGGAAAAAACTGCAAAAGCTTGGATAGGTTTCCCAGGAAATTCAGTTGTTTATATAGAAATACGAAAATAAGTGAACAATTGAATTTTCTGGGAAACCTGTCTAATATTTTGCTATTATTTCCCTAATGACTCTCAATGGATTCGTTCAAAGAAAAGAATGATCCAAAAAATTGCAAATCAGATGGAAATTAAAAAAGATTTAAGTAATTTATTGAATTTTTTTTAAGCTTCGGTATGTGAAAAATTTAACGATACAATTTTATGAAAAAAATCGCATAATATTTGGCGCTAGCTACATTATTGTTAGGTTAAGTAACACTTCTCATAACTTTTAATAAACATTTATAATAAAACACTTGAAATAAGTGCTGTATAGGGGTGATGAGCCCCCTTAAGTGCCTAGAGCTAATGTGTGTGCGGTCCATCGAGTAGTCCCTTTCAATACCCCTCCCTCCCGTATAAATGTTCATGAGTCGAGCCTAGCCAGCGTTTTATAAGTGCAGCGTCGTCATTAAGGTTATAGCCAGTGGTATGCCGGGAGTTCATTACTTGTGTGGTGTGCTCGTCTTCTGGACGGTTTTGTAATATTTTATGGCTATGGTATTAGAGTGAACAAAGTGGATTTAGTCTAGTCTTTCGGGTGTATTATTACGCGATACTGTATGTGTATGAGTGGACTGGCAGTAGCCAGCAGACCTTTAATTGCTCGTTTGGTGTACATTATTACACATCATTACGTTCTGCTACCGCCAGGGCTTTGTCTCATACACTCTTCTACCTTTGTCTCCCTTGTACTTTCCCCCTTCTTTCGCCGTCGTCATAATCACCAGCAATAGTGTGATGAATGGCGCTCGGTCTATCCTCTTTAAGTAACGGGATTTAATAGAGATTTGAAGGACTGCTCGATACCACAGTTACGGCCATCTTGATGCCGCATCTTAATACCGCTAAACACGTATTCTATTACTTATGCCTGGAACCACTTAATATATTTCAATTACAGTGTGCATTTATTTTTCAATGTAATTCATTATATTATACATCTTTAAGAAATAATATGTCGTGTTGACTAATAATGTTGATACATAGAGAATTTATTACTATTAAAAATTAAAAACCCCATCTCCACTACTGATACCAGTTCAGAATTTTTTTTTTATTATTATTATTATTATTATTATTATTATTACTAATACCTCACAATAGGAACATTAGATATGAATTTGTGATACAATAGAATAACTTATTTCTTTTGCTAAAATAAAATCGGTTTCTTATTCTTTAATTTTCTCTCCCTCATTTTTCATTCTTCTGGCATTTATTTTTCGTCACTATCACACCAATATCAGGTACATGAGTGAACAGTAGGCAGTATAGCGATTTATACAGCAGTATAACATATATAATATAGTAACAGGCATTAGGTAAACGCCACATGCGCGCGGATATTTTTAGGATGAACTCTTATCATGTGTACTTTTACACCATATAACAGTAAGAAATATATAGTAATATTTTCTTTCCCCTGCTTATTTACATCCTTACTTGAAATGTTTTTTCTATTTCATCTAATAACACAATAACATGAATTCAAACATACATTATCTTAATAAAAAAGTAAATGCAATGTAGCGCTAAGGTGACGGCTTGGCTGTAGTGGATCCTGTTGCAGGTTTACGAATAATATATAAGATGGTTGAGCCTTTGACAAGCAATGGCATGCGGGAATATTTATTGCAAAATATCGTACACTGATTGAGTTTCATGGATGAGGCCTGCGGCAGACTATTTAGATTTTTAATGCGAAAATATTTTGGCAACGATGTTTTCTGATAGGATGCAAGCGTAGATGAGGTCTATTCAACCACTACAGACAGCCCTCAACATAATCCGTCACAGCAACTACCACTAGTGAATGCCCGTCGCCGAACGATATTCCTATCACATGACAGTGAAGAAGACGCGATATTACCGGCGGACGACGAAGAAACATTGTTTTTATCTAACACACACACACAAACGAATATGCTACAAAGTAGGCCAACGTGTATTACTGTTACATCGAGAATTGCGCTCGATGTACTTGTTGCTTTTTCGATCCCCCATTTCTCATTCCTCCATCTCTCTCGACCTCCTCCCTTTTTCTAAGCAAAGCGCGTGGCGTGCCTCAAGTTATCAGTACAACGATGCGCTCGTGTGTAAGGATAGACGGAAGAGGATAACTGATCACGAAAGGTATCTTGTCCAAATTTCGCTCAACGACCACCACACTTTATACCTCCCCATTCTCCTCCTCCCTAGCGATCACAAAGACAGCTAAGACAACCCATGCTCGAATTATAAACGCGACTTCCTTCGGGTTATCTGCTATTAAGCAGAAGCGATACCACCAACGTACGAAAGCTGGGATCAGTACTGCTGCTGCGATATAGTCCCAAAGACAAAACATACAGATCATTTTGTAAACACAATCAATAACCATGTAAAGGAAGACGGAGGATATGGATAAAAATCTCTTTCTCTTCCTGCCATGAGACGATGCGGCATAATTCCAAGAAATTAAGATCGCCTCATTGTCCCTTGGCACGGCAGTCACGATAGCGAGGCGAAATGTTTAGCTATACAAGCCCCTGATTTTTTTCGCGGCTAAGCAGTCGTTCATGGTCTGAATGGCAAGGCAAAGGTACCTCCCCCATAGTGAGACTAAATTACGACCCGGAGAACCCGATCGTATCTTCTCTCGAAGCAGTCGTTCATGGTCTGACTGGCGAGGCAAAAGTACCTCTGCCGTAGTTAGACTAAATTACGACCCGGAGAACCTGGTCGTATCTGCTCTCGTGACAGACGTTACATACCCGGACACCCGGGACAAGCACCGTAAAATCTTGTCTCGCGCCGTCACTGCCCTCCTTTTGTATCTAAAGGACATAATAAAAGTAAGTCCAATTCATTAAGTCAAAAGAAAAATATATTATTCAATTCCCCTTGCCTAATTATTATAACTAAGTCGTGTGCCAATTAGTCCGCATGCTGATGGCCAGACGACTAGTTGAAAATCGACTTACGACAAAATTGTGCGCCGCTAAGTGCAAATACTAAAGGCCATACAATTAGCTGAACGCGTTAACTATACGACTCCGAGTCGCAGTGATTTATTAAACCCTTTACTTTTTTTTTATATATACGTACACAGGCTATTAAGCGAAAGCGTAGGCCTAAAAATTAATTTATATATAATTACGTCATCTTCGACGTAATAATTACAAACAACAGAACAGCGGGACACTCTTACACTACGCACGAATGCACTCATACATGAAGTAGCACTAACGTTAACTACACGCGTAGCTTTACCGAAGTAAATTTCCTACGAAGGAAAATGATGGAAAACCACCCCCCTACAGATCCACTTCTTAATAATATTAAAAATAATAATGTGACGGACCTACAACAACAACAGCGACAATTACAGTATGTTCGTGCAACGTTAGGGGACAGGGAAATACGTTTGCATAATTTCTCGAACCCATCTATCGGCACACACAGATCAGCAGCGGATCCACCAAATGCTATTCCTACGACAAACGTCACACAGCACATATTATGAGACGAGTCGACGCACAGACAGATGGATATAAAGAATAGTACGAACACGTTGCATGCTCACTATCAAAATCATGTAACACAGATCCTAGGTTTAACACGAACGCTCCATTGTTCAACAGTTATTATATAGGTACAGGCAACAATCGCAGTAACCCGGCACTACAAAATACTACACGACCAGTTAATAACTATACTTCGGAGAATTTTCATCATTACCCCAGAAGCCATCAAAATAGCCAACCGATCTCTTTCGGTTCTTATATACCACCGGCGCCCTTTACGCAATTCCACCAAACCCCAGGCTTATATCAACGTTGTAATATGCCCCAGCTTAATCAGAACAATTACGATTTTAGGGGGGAATTGCGGACAATGGATATTTTTAATTGGTGGAGCGTAGAATTTGATGGGAAAAATAAGGACATACCGGAACAGTTTTTATCATGATTAGAGGAGTGTATTGCAATGTATTGTTTCACGTTGAACAATCTTACTAAAGCTTCACCGACAGTATTAGATGCCGACGCAAACCATTGGTTCCATCCAGAAAAATTCCTTTGGCGCTCGATAAACGATCTGGTCCTAGTTTTCCGATTACAGTATGGTGTGTTTGGGATGCAAGAAATATTAATCCGAGAAATTAAAAGGTAAACCCAAAGGCCCTACGAGGACATTACAACGTACCAATCAAGAATAAGAACGTTGATGGATCAATTGTATCCTCCATTAACACTTGACGACCACATAAATAGGACGTATCGTAACCTACACCCCAGCGATCGATCACGTGTCAACAGAGCGCTATTCGCAGATTTTACCATATTAGGTAAACATGTAGAAATGATGAAAAGCCTAGAAAGGGACTATCAACTCCCTCTCAGCCCTAAAGAATCACTGTTTCTATCATCGGCCCACCAACCACGCCGACTAGGAGTAACAAGGAGAATACTGGCTGTAGACTCTACAGATTCAATCAACGAGTCTTTAAGCGCGTTACAAATGCCTTCTAGCCACGTCCATTGCAAACCCGACAAGGAAATTACAAAAAAATGAACGAGACAAAGAGGCAGCAGGGGGATCTCAAAATAAGCATCGGCAGCAAGGATGAGGAAAAGGGCAAAACGGAAAACATATGCTTTATTATCAAGCAAGCGGGCAATTGGAGCAAAGAATGCCTGAAGTCTATTTGTTGCTGGAAGTGCGGGAAGATGGGCAATAAGAAACAAAAATGTCCAAAATGTGGGGCTTCGAGGCCCGAAAACTGTACGGGAGGGACTCGGTAGGAGCCATCGTTTTCCCTCTTACTGAAAAATCAGAATCGGCTCGTACTCATATTGCAGTAACTACGCCTATCCTCAGTGTAAATATTGTATATAATTTAGGTAATAAGTTTTTAAAGCAGCTCGTCACATATGCACACTCAATGTTTATTATATTACAAAATAGTATGAGTTGTATTTCGCGATATGTAGTCAGGGGAATTACTAGGACGATCAGCTAGTGTGTTTCCAGTGATTGGTTTGCGAATTAAGTATATACTAAAATATATACTTGATTCAGGAAGGAAGGTTAACAATTAATTTCGAAGGATTCATCTGACAGGCCTAGGTATATGTGGAGGCGAAACATCCCCCATATCCTGAAGCAGATGACCGGGGTGGATGCTATGCAAGGGTAGCGCACATTCATCAACTGAACTCAAAGGGTTAACCACTGATCAAGAAGGTCTGTGGGGAACAATGGGTATTAACCGGGTGCTTCAGGTAATGTCTTTGTCAGACGAACCTCGGCACTTCCTTAACTTGCATATCAATGGTATTAGAGTGTCTGCCTTAGTCGATAGCGGGGCAGTACATTGTTACCTGGGGAGAGATTTCTCAAAGAAATTGTCAAAACTCAATTCATGCCGATCCACGATTGCATTAGCTAATGGACCATCCAAAGGTACTGCAGGTGGCATATGATAAGATAGACAGGCTCAAAAGAGAAAATATCATTGAAGACTCGGAGAGCGCCTGGAGTAGTAGTTCCGTATTAGCCCCAAAAGCCAATGGAAATTTTAGGTTCTGTATTTATTACAGGAAACTGAACGAAATCACGAAAATCCACGCTTATCCAATAAAACTTATCGATGACATTCTCGATAAGCTCCGTAAGGCTAGGCACGTATCAAAAATAGATTTAAGTGAAGCCTAGCACCAAATATGAATAGATGATGATAGCAAAGGGCTAACAGCCTTTGATGTACCTGGTCAAAGCCTATATCAGTATGTACGGATGCCCTACAAACCCACTAGCCCCACCAGCAACCTTTAAGACCATCATGGACAAAATGATTAAGCCAGAATGGAAGCTCTATGTATATACTTACATGTACGACATTCTCGTCATGACCGCCAATTTTTTAGATCACATAAAATGGTTGAGAGTTCTGTTGAAGGCCTTTAAAGAGGCAAATCTGTCGATAAATAAGGAAAAGTCAGAGTTCAGATGTGCAGAAGTTAAATACCTTGGGTATAAAGTGGATAAGGATGGTTTGAGGGTCAACCCAGACAAGCTCCGACCCATATCTGGCCCCAACAAATGTTAAACAACTCAAAAGATTCATCGATATGGTTAGATGGTATTCAACGTTTATGCAAGGGTTAGCGGGACTTAAAACTTCACTCTAACCAAGCTTTTGTCCAAAGACGTAAAATGGGAGCGGATTGTCGACCAACAAACGGCCTTCGAAAAATTGAAGACATCCTTCACCGAATCACTGGTACTTGCTAGGCCGGATCTTACAAAAACATTTTTGTTACAAACTGATGCTAGCGATTACGCCATTGCTGGTGTTTCGACTCAGGAGTTCGGCGACCAAGAACATCCCATTTATTATGTGAGCCGGACAATTAGTGAATCTGAGCGAAATTGCACTGTGATAGAAAAAGAGTACTTAGCAGTGCTGTGGTTAGTAGACCGATTGAAAGGGTATCTTCAGGAAGACAGTTTCACTATGATTACCGACCACAGTAGGCTGCTATGGTTGAATAAATTACGAGATCTGGTGGGAAGGTTGGCTCGATGGAACACCGCACTTCAAGCGTACCATATCAACTTTCTGTATCGTAAGGGAAAACTTCACCAAGTCCCCGATGCGTTATCACGAGCATTCGAAGATCAGATTGCAGTAAAAAGTACCTCAGACGAGGCTGTTCAAATTATTGATGAGTGGTACAAGAAACGCGTAAAGTCGGTAAAGTGCAACCCTTATAAATATCCTAATTGTAAGGTCTCAGAGGTGGGGTTTTTGTTCCACAAACCAAACACCCTTACAGACCCAATAATACCGGACCTGGATGCCTGGAAAGTAGTCCTACCGAAAGAAATGAGGATAAAGGCACTAAAAGAGGCACATGACGAGCCACAGGCCGCATACCTAGAAGCATACAAAACGTACTCACGTTTGGCTACTTATTATTATTTTATTATTGGCCCGGATGTTATGATGATGTAGCATCCTACAAAAAATCATGCCAAGAGTGCCAGAAACACAAGGTACTATAAAAGGCTACAGCTGGGGTTATGGACGAAAGGTATATCGAGCAGCCTTGGTTCATCGTGGCGGCCGACATAGTAAGACACAACCACCATCTAAGACTGGAAATCGTCATGTCATAGTCTTACAGGATCTGTTAAAAAAGTACGTTGAATTACGCCCACCAAGGAAAGCAGATGGAAAAAACGTAAAAAAAGCTTTTGAGGAGCTTATTATTAATCGATGGGGCAAACCAGAATATGTACTGACTGATAATGGGACTGAGTTTGTTAACAAGGAACTACAGGATATGTGTAAAAATTTTGCCATTAAACATACTACTATTTCTCCCTACCACGCCCAAGCCAACCCTGCCGAACGAGTAATTAGGACTCTGAATCCGATGATTAACTCGTTCATGGATAAAAATTATCAATTATGGGACCAGCACTTAGAAGAATTTGCGTTCGCCAATAAACACCATGGAAAATACTTCAAAAAGGATGACACCTGTATTTTTAAACTTCGGCAGGGACCCCTTACTCGTAAAGCGTTGCGCCAATCTGAACAGTAACGAGACTAAATTAGACTTTAAGGACAAACAAAATTGGGAGAATAGGGTAACCGGATTGGCACTAATCAGGGACTTAGTAAGAAAACTTCAAGACGAAGCCAGAGCTAGTCAAGAAAAATATTACAATAAAAGTCATAGACTAGTGGTGTTTCAATTAACGGATAACATTATGAGGAAAAACCATGTCCTCTCGTCAGCAGTACACAATTTTTGTGAAAAACTAGCTCTAATGTGTATAGGCCCTTGCAAAATTACTAAAGATTTGTCGCAAGAGGTAATGGAGGTAACGGATTTAAGTACCGGAAAGGTTGTAAAAATGCACATATCGGACTTGAAAACGTATAAGCCCCGTTTACGTGCAAAATTTTCCCTACAGACCCCAGTACACCTAATCGCGAGACTGTTCAGAACAATGCCCAGGATTTGGACATGGTTAGTCCTGCAACGAGAGAATCCAGCTGAGCAGGCTCTGTACTAGAAACCGGAAGACGAGGCCGAGCCACACCTACTCCGAAGCACACTAGTGGGAACCACTGGTGACGATAGTCGAAGAAATTGACGAAGAGGGGGAGGTTGCAGTACCTGCGAATGCAGTGGAGAAGCAGGACCCTGTTAACACAACGATCCAAGCGCTGATGTCGCTGTTAGTGACCTGGCCGGTTGGCGTCCTCTTTCCGAGCCCCAACGACCCTAAACGCTCTCCGTCAACTCACGAAGAGGAGCCCAGAGCGACATCAAGCCCAGTATACTGGCAATGCGGAGACCTGAGTCATTGTTACGGAAATTGCCACCAATCGCGAAAGTGAAAAATTTTGCCACAAGTGTGACGCCCGTAATATAATGGTGGCCCAGTGTTTCACATGCCGTGAGGATTGGGCGAGCTAGCGACACATGTACTTGCGTCAAATCTCGCAGCACAACCCCTACAGACGCCAGTAATTTATGTTTCTTTCTTTCTCTCTCTTATGTCTGTCTTTTCTCTTTTTATTCTTTTTCAGTGCCAATCACACTGTCTTTTTGTTGTTACCTGATTAATAAACGATACTGCTAATTTTGCATGCATCGTCTATTTATTTGTAATACCCTTAGAGCCCTTTTTTTCTTTTACTATTGAAACAATAACAAGTCAACACAACAGTATAATCCTTTTCTTTCATACATTTTAATATACAACAAAATATCTGTACATATCAAGTATGTTGCTACTATATGATCACCTATGCGCCTGCTAGACCAGTAAGCATCTGTATTGGCTTAGCCATTTTGAGTCGGAGCTCAAATTTTTACGGGAATACCTC
>JAPYYV010007520.1:0-15835 GCA_030522625.1 Copidosoma aretas | reverse complement strand
AGTCGGGCGCGGAGCTGAGCGTGCCAGCTCGCTCGAAAGCAATTTTGACTCTACGAGTTCGGTCAGCGATTAAACTCGTTAAAAGATTAATGCTTATGCAAATGTTGTGTTTTTCACAAGATAATAAGTCAAATAATAACGATGTAAGACTCTATATTCAACTTAAGCTTTGTAACTTTGCTATGAACATAAGTGACTTTTAATCTTTATGTGTCCTACGTAATGGTTGCACAGGTAGCTAGAACATAGACTCATCATTATGCATTTTGCACACTTGAGTTTAAATCCTACTTAAAGCAAAATTTTTTTTCAGCTTTTTTTTTTAATTCAATATCTTATTAATTTTGAATTTTTTCCATTATAATTGCATAAAAAAATATTTGCAAAAAAAATGTTTTCGCTGAATTCATTATTTCTCAAATAAAATTCCCTGCATTTTCTTTTGCTAGTACGGATTTATTTATAAAAATTAACATATATTTATTCAATAAAATTGATTAAAAAATATAAAAAAATGTTTATCAATGCACGCATTCTATTCATAAAGTACTAATTCAAAATCTTTAACAATCTTATTCTAACTCAAAATCAAGTACAATAAATTCAAAAATGGCATGCAGCAAGATTTATAATACAATAAGTACAAGAATTTGTGCAATATAATTAGATATTCACTTTGTTTCCGTGATATTTCGATAATTTCTATTTTGATGTTTGTTTATCATTGTAACATAGAAATATTTGGTATGTATAAATTAACATGTCTATAACTTCAATAATTAACTATTACTTTTTGCGATTTACATTTATTCTTACAATGTTAATGGATCAATTTCAAGAGGGTCATTTATGAACATTTCTACTTTGTTGATGGCTATAAATCTAGTGTAATTGCGTTAGAAATATTTCAAAAAAACAGTATTTCTGTGTTGCATGTCAATGTTTTGACTTAAAATAGTAGTAGGAAACTCTGCCTGCCATTTTGCACTTATAGCATTTGCATAGACCATTCGGTATCTACTATCCCAATAAACATTACTCGGATTTGCTAGGTGACAAACCCGTGTTTTTGGACATCAGAACACAAGCTCAAAAAAGTGACGATCTCATGTATGCCACGTGTTTGCCACGTTGAAAATGTCTGCCAAGGTGTCAAAAAACACGTGTAAGGATCGTGTACAACTGGCTGAAATTACGTGTTAAACACGTGTTCCAGCATTATACATTATGGCAGCAATAAAACATTTATTAGCACGCAAAAATGTATAAATAAATTTTCAAATACGAATAAACACTATATAATTAAAAAAAAAAAAAAGTATTCCGGACATCGAGATTTGAACCTGGTCCGAAACTTCGGAGTCAAGCGTTGTACCCACTTGGCCAGAGAGGATTCGACGGAAGTAGAATAATTAACGTCCACAATATAAGGTACAATTGCTACATCTGTTTGTTTCTTGATTCTTTATTTCAATTGATTCTCAGGGAGTAAAAACTGTTTTAACAGCTTGCATTGCTTTATTTATTATTAAACATATATTTTAAAACCTCGATTCTATTTCGTACTTTTGCATATAACATGTAGGTTATAGAATCTAGATTTCTGAAATAGATTCACAAAATCAAATGTAAAATGACACTTATATCAAATGCATGGTTCTTATACTATGTTATATGAATGTTATTTTTCTTTAAGAATTAGGAATTACAAAATCACTCTTTACAAAGTGTAAACATCGAAAAATACACTTCATAAAGTGTTAATTTGAAAAATTCCCTTCTAAATGAGAACTAAACAATTAAAAGGCTGCAGGCCGATAGAAACGTGGAACATCTCATCATGTCAATTTACATGATCTCGTTGCTTAACCATATGTCTTTTGTTGGGAGACAAAAGATGTACCACTGAGCTGCTACAGTCTGTTAAGTCTGATGATGAATTGTTTTATAAACTTATGGGCCTATACTGTGAATTCTATTTTTAGAAAATTTATTTACATCTTCTGATTATTTAGGTTTTGTGCTTGACGAAGCAAAAATCACCTAAAGTTAGTTCTTTTATTCATATATGAATTAAACGACACTTAAACTTAATTACTTTTATTCTGCTATTGACAATAAATAATAAACTAATAAATATCGAAACTTCTTATTATTATGATAAAATGGAGAGGTTAGTGAAAAACAAAAACAACGATCAGCTTGTTTAGTCATAGTTCGCGCAAGAAAAATTATTTAACAGTATTTTTCTAATCAAAGAGGTAATTCTACCAAGCAGTAAATGTAAGTAAAGGAAAAGGAATCTGCATTAATCAAAAGTAGCGATAAATAAAAAATTAAATCTGGATTATACGACCCCACGATCTTTGTGTTTGGAGCCAAAAGACATACGGTTAAGCAACGAGATCGTGTTAATTGACATGATGAGATGTTTCACGTCTTCATCGGCCTGCAGCCTTTGAATTGTTTAGTTCTCATTAAAAAGGGATTTTTCTAAATTTAAGTGTCATTTTACTTTTGATTTTGTGAATCTATTTCAGAAATCTAGATTCTATAACCTACATGTTATATGCAAAAGTACGAAATAGAATCGAGGTTTCAAAATATACGTTTAATAATAAATAAAGAAAATGCAAGCTGTTAAAATAGTTTTAATTCACTGAGAAACAATTGCAATGAAGAATCGCGAGACAAACAGTTAGAGCAGTTGTACCTTATATGGACGTCAATTATTGTACTTCCGTTAAATCCTCTCTGGCCAAGTGGGTACGACGCTTGACTCCGAACTTCACGGACCACGTTCAAATCCCGATGTCCGCAATACTTTTTATATTTTATTTTTTAATTATATAGTGTTTATTCTTATTTAAAAATTTATTTATAAATTTTTTGCGTCCTAATCAATGTTTTATTGTTGCCAAAATGTATATGCTAGAACACGTGTTGAACTCGTGTTCTGGTGTCCAAAAACACGTGTTTGCCACGTAGCAAACACGAGTAATGTTTATTAGGATACAACTGTCATTCTCCTTCTTACGCAGCTGTGCAAAAGTTTTGAACTTTGGAAAGCTAATACTCAAAAATTCTAATACCAGGCTTTTTGAAACTTGGTATTCAATTTCGCGTATAATCTTATTGGTAACATATCTGTTTTTTGAACAAAATTGTAAGAAGCGATTACAAGTTATGAACGATTTTGTTTACAATTTTACCTTAAATTGGGTGCTTTTTTATCATTCCGTGTTAAAAGTTTAGTATTTAAACTTTAATACCTTGAAGACTATACCACTAGTATTCATCAAATTTTGGGTTACACCAATTTTACCAATAATAGCAATTTTAAGCCATACGCGAAATTCCAGGACAATTGTATGGTAAGTATTGTTGCCTAACTACCTTAAGTGCCACATTAAGTAAACGAAGGTATCAGCGATCTAAAGACGGCAAAGTAGAAAGCAACTACACAATGTATTTAATGTATTAAGCAGAATTTAGCAATTGTATTTCCAGTAACTAAAAAATTAAATATTATTCATTTTCAACCTTGCCGTCTTTAGATCGCTAATAACTTCGTTGAATTATTAACAATGGTGGGCGGTAACAACTTTTCAGAAAATAAGTGCCATTATTGCTTATAGACTCCTAGGAGAAGGGGGTTCCAAACGTACGCAAAATTGTAGTGTGTAAAGTATTATTTATGAAAAAAATGATTGCCTGTGTTAAAAGTGTCTAAAATATTAGCAGTCACATGTTTTATCACTAAATTTTTTGTCTCATAACATTCCAAAACAGTAGACAGGAGGTAGCAAGCTTTAAACTCACCCTTTCTTGAACATGATTGTATTCTTCACAACGAATATATTCAACAAAGAAGAATAAAAAAACACACCGGTCTAGTGCAACGCAGGGAAAAAATGCTTCGATTACGAATTTTTTTACTGAATTTTTTATCAATAACAATATTTTTTTTGGATAACGACTAAAAGGTGAGTTTATAAGGCGAATGTCTTGTACGAAATCTAATTTTTTTCGTATGGAGCTACTTCATTTTTTACTGTCTAGAATGCATGCTAAGATATTGTCAATTATGAAAACACCTCAAATAATCTAATAACAAATTAATCATTCTCATCCGATTTTAATTTAACAAGGCTTGTTTTATTTCTTAAATGGTTTGAGGTAGGGTCAACGTGACACATTCTTTTAAATCATCAACATGTCCAAAATTACGTGCAATTGTTTATACGGAATGGTAAGGAAACTGGTAGAAACTTACATTTCCGTGTAAACAATTGCAAATAACTTTGGGCACGTTGATTATTTGAAAAAATTTGTCACGTGGACCCTATCCCAAATCGCTTAGGGAATAAAACAAGCTTTGATAAACAAAATCAGATAAAAATTGAATATTGAGCAAAAGATTTATTGAGGTGTTTTCATAATAAGGACCATGTATAAAAAAATTTTCTACAATCCATTAGGTTCGTCAGATGGATAATAAAAAATTATTGGATACGTCTTTTATTTTTCATGAAAACACAAACTGACGAAGATAGAGCGTGTTAAAGTTACGCGTGACGTCATATTAACATACGCTGTATACGCTAATTTTATATAATTATGACGTATTTCACCCCCACTCCTAAACTTTGATTTGCTCTATTTCCGTCATTTTTTGTTTGTATGGAAAAGAAAAAATATGCGTTCAATATTTTTTGATAATCTTCCTGACAGACCAAATTAAATTTTTTATGCAAGGTCTCTATTGACAATATCTTAGCATATACTATAAAAAATGAAAAATTTTTCTTGTACACAAAAATTATTGTCCTCTCTTATGTAAGTAAGTTGTGCCAATCTAATAACATAAAAATAATTCTCTAATATAGCTATGTGTGCTTATGAAACCTCCTCTAGTGAAATCTGAAAGGTACTTTCGTCATGCTACCTCGCGCGGTTAATTTTTTACTTATTGTTTCATATTTTTTGTAAAAGTCAACTACCTTGACTGTTAAAATGCTTATCCATTTAAGATGGCACATCACCCCTTTATAGCCTACATTTTGAATATTTTATCATACATTTTTATTTAAAGTTTTAAGAAGTGTCATTTAACCTGACAGTAATGTAGCTAGTGCTAAAAATCATGCGTTTTTTTTTTTTAATTTTGTTGTTAAATTCTTAACTTACCGAAGATTGACAAAAAACTCAATAAATTACCTTAATCTTTCTTAATTGACATCTCATTTTTAATTTTTTGGGCTTATTCTCTTGCTTGAACAAATCTATAATGAGTTACCATGAAAAAAATTGCAAAAACTTGGACAGGTTCCCCAGAAAATTCAATTGTTTACTAATTTTTCATATTTCTTTATAAACAACTGAATTTTCTGAGGATCCTGTCTAAGTTTTTGCAATCTTTTCCGCGGTAACTCCTAATGGATTTTTTAAGGAAGAGAATAAGCGCAAAAAATTAAAAAACAGATGTTAATTGAAAAAGATCAAGGTAATTTATTGATTTTTTTTTCAAGCTTTGGTATGTGAAGAATTTAATAACAATATTTCATATAAATATTGCATGATATTTAGCACTAGCTATATTATTGCCAGGTTAAGGGATACTTCTTGAAACTTTAAATAAACATTTATGATAAAATATTCAAAATAAGTAGTAGACAGAAGTGATGAGCCACCATAATATAAAAATGTAAGTTTCAATTCTATTCGTCATTCATTCAGATTTCATTTTTTCAACGAAGATATTTCACAAATAAAAAACAACAATCAAATTAAACATACTAGCCTCTGGTGCTACAGTTATACAATGCTTTAGTGTCGATTTTGTTTTCTCAATTTTTTGTTGATAACAATATTTGTAGTTTTTGCCAATGATAGGTTATTTATTTAAAATTATTAAACACATTTTTCAAATAAGAATCTTATTTTGTATACGAAGCTGCTCCAGACGCTCTACATTCAATCTGGAAGCTACGTGCTTCAGTTTGTTTCATCCTTGCATATAATTGCATTTTTTATGACATAGTTATTAATAGAAAAAATAACACGGTAAAAAACACAAACTCGCTGGTTAAGATTGCTAGCATCATTTGTCTAAAATTGTTTACTATCCAATGATCAGCGCCTAAAACGTCATTATCAGAACCTTCTATATAAAATATAGGTTAATAATTATAATACATAAAAATGCTCTGCATTATGGAAGTTGTTCTTCGCCCGACCCGTGGCGTCGTTTTACCTTACTCTCAGTAGATTGAGTATCCAATCATTAAATCGGTGTAAAACTTACTATTGCACGAAAAGTACAAGTAAATGTTTGATTAACTTATGATTACTCGTTGAAACATCTTGCTTTGATAGTTTTGATACAAAATCAAGAGTTATGCAATTAATTTGGAAAATAATTCTAACTTTCACTCAAACACTTTGAACAACGAAAGTTTGTTGAAAATCGCCTATAATTCTGACTTCTTCAATATAGTGAACTTCATTTAAAACTTGAGAATGTGTGCACAAATTTTTAGGTAGATACAACAAGTAGAATCTTTTTATAATCGATTTTGAAAAAAAAGCATTGTTTTATACGGAACTTGCATAGTAAGTTTATCATTTACATGCATTTAGCATAGGCCGAAAAATTGTACGTTCACGTTTTGATTAATATATATCAATCAAAGTTGGTCGGTGACTGAGATTTTCTAGTGCTCATTTGTTCAGAATCGTATAATGCTTTTTTTGGTTGGTTTTTTGTTTATACGGTACACCTTTAAATGCATTTTTTTGCAAATGCGTACATAAAAATACAGATTTCCATGAGAGCCCGTGGTAAAATACCTAACTTTATCGCTTTATAGATCAAAAGACCATTTGGTAAAATTGATTGAAAAATTTATAGTAATATAATCATATTTCTCTGTTTCACCTTTTTAGTACTTAATTTGTAAAAGGTAGAAGTCCTCTTAATCTAATTACCTCTAATTTGATTACAAGAGCAAGTAATACCAAAGTGTTATTAAACAAGAAACATACCATACTACTTGTTTACCAAAAAAATATCAATTAATCAATTAATAATTTTGTAAACGTTTTTGTACATCTATAATACATTTTCGAATGAATGCAATCTAAGGAAAATTGGAAAAAAATATAAATTCAACATCCTAGCAGTGGGTTACTTGTGACTAGTATATAATACTATGAAACTATTGTATTTAATATATTTAAAGCTGTTGATGGTTTTTTAGCTATCAAACAAGGACAAAATGCAAATCAACAAATGTTATGGAATAATGATTTAGACGTTATAAGATTAAATGTGAATTGTATAAATAAACATTTCCAATTTATTGATACTAGAAATGCTAAGCACGCTTTACACGCATTATTATATTTTTTGATGACAAACGTTTCTACTAATGAACAATACGAGAAAAAAAAGCTTCATTATTTTTAATGCCCTCCCTTTCATTAATATTAAAAAAAAAAGATGTCATCGATACGTAATTGTGAAGAACAAAATATAAATACAGCATCGCATCACTGTACTACGAGAGACTCGTATAAAAGTTGTAATAAAAAAAGTAAAAAAAATCCGTGCTACGTCAGATTGAATGTAGAGCGTCTAGAGCAGCTTGGTATAAAAAAGCAGATTCTAAATGCGAAAATTAGTTGAAAAAGTTAATTACTTTCCGTTTTTTTGGTTTCGAAAGAATGTATTATTATCGATAAAATTCTGGTTTGAGTGAAATTACAACCAGAGGTTGAAAAAAGAGACACTTCTCGCGCGTGTGTTAGGTGTATGTTTACTTAGTTCAGCTACCAACTCACTAAAAGAAAATAGTCATCAGGGCTTACGTTTAAGTATATTTGTGATTGTTTTTTTCATTGATGCACTGATATTAAATTACCTTAGTATAATCTAATTGTTGTTGTTTTCTCGTAAACACGCTGAAGTTGAGTTATTAATTATTTGACATGCATTGATGAACATTTTTTTATATTTTTATCGATTTTAATAAATAATCATATGTTAATTTTTATAAATGAATGCGCACGAGCGAAAGAACATGCAGGTCATTTCAGTTAAAAATAATGAATTTAGCGAAAACATTTTTTTTGCAAATTTTTCTTCATGCAATTATAATGGAAAAAATGCAAAATTATTAAGACGTTGAAATGAAAAAAAAAACCAAAAAAAAAACAATTTTGCTTCAAGTGAGATTCTGACTCAAGTCTGCAAAATGCATAATTATGAATTCGTGTTCTAGCCACCTGTGCTATCATCACGTAGGACACATAAAGATTGAAAGTCACTTATGTTCATAGCAAAGTTTCAAAGCTTAAATTGAATATAGAGGCTTACGTCCTTATTACTTGACTTATCATCTTGTGAGAAACGCAAAATTCGCATAAGCATTAAGGTAAATGTACCAGTACTTGGCCACCTTAGTAGTCCTAATTCTAAATTACACCGTAAATATTAAAAAAAATTCAAATTTCATATTTAAATAGGTATTACTCGATAGTTATAACACTCTTCTAAGCAGTACTAAGAAGAAATAATTTTTTTCAAACACAGAAAAAAAGTTTTCGAAATAACTTATTAATACTTACATTATTAACAAACAATTTTACGGTATGAAATACGTCACCAACATCAAAGCAAAATGTATGGTGTTTAATGATTTTCCTTTTACAGTTTATTATTGCGGCAAAGGACATGCAAAAATTAGCACTTTTCTTTATCGTAAAAGTATTTTTCGCATTTTTAAATATTTATTATCAGAGATGTGCCTGTACCTGCTAAAGGATCTATATCTGCGACTTCATCATCATTACAACCCGGGAAACCTTCCACCACCACGACAGCTCCGGTCGATGTGGAACGCTCGGCTGAATGTCAGTATAGTAAAATTTCTGAGTACGTTCATGTTTACATATTAATTCGCATTCAATTTTTATTAAGCCTAATCCGGGTAATCCGGGAGAAACTGGCGCTGATGAAACGGCAACCGAGAGCTTCACTGGCGACGACGTTACAAAACTTTATTTTTTCTGCGAAAAGTTAACTATACAAAGGAAAATATGGAAGATTTACTGCCCCATTGTAAAAAAAAGGACTGATTTCCTTCAAAAATTATGAACTATGCAACAGAGATCGGTGATGTCAAAATGTTCGGGAGGATTGCTGAAGACAGCTTTGAAGGTGATGGTAAAGCATTAGCATATCACGGATTGTGTCAATTAAATTATTATTCGCAGTTAAAAAAAAAAACAAAACAAACCTGCTACGAAAGGTTGGGCTAATACCCGCGAATTTATTAAAATTGCTAAGGAGCAATTAAACAATTTGTTACAGGAGGAGATTATTACTTAATCACGCGTTTTATCGTCATCGTTTTTAGAGATTGTATATAGTAATATTTTACAAGAATCACACAATGTAGGCGGTGATTACGATAACTTTTTTAGCACCACTACGTTAAAAGATTACATACAAAAGACATTTAAAAAGAAAATATCGGAATAAACCTGACATTGTTCAATATAATACTGGTACGGTTTGTCCACACTTATTCAAACGTCTTGTTGATCAGTGTATATAATATTTTCCTTAAAATATCTATCTTAATCGTACATCTAGGCGACAATCCGAACTTCTGTACAATCAAAGTGCTGTTACTAACAATCAATGTCTTGATGATGTACATATTGAATTTTTTCATGAAATCGTAGAACAAACTACGGCACGCAAGCCCTGTTCGACCCTTTATTTAGAAAAAACAAACAGAATTCCATGTATATATGAAAATAGCAAGCATTTCCAAATTTTGTTTAGACGTGGTTCACCAATTGATCATTTTATATGTACCTACTATAATACTAATAGTTTATTCATGTATGATTTCCTCAACAATGCAGAATTACATAATGATTTTATCAAGATAGTTGATAAGTTACGACCTTACTATTATAAAGGACATAAAAAACCAACTAAATTTCCAAGAGTTTAATATCAAATGGCACATATTGTGGGGTTTATTCTATAGTATTGGCTGCATCCTCCTGCAACGCTCCTTACCTTATTAGGCAAGGTAAACGTTCCTTCATCGCAAACTGATATAAACGCTGTCAACGACGAAGAAATCCATAACATTGTTTTTGAGCAAGAAGTGGTTGAATTTGCGTTGAAATATCGACATAATATTATGAAGATAAAAAAAAAGCCTCTACCAGAATTTCTCGATAGCGACGCACTTGCTGAGGAAAAATGTGAAGTGCCAAAGTGGCTGCACACCTTTTGGCAGACAGCATTGTCCGGCATTAAAGGTAAACCGACCGAAATAGTCGAAAGGTTAGCTGCGTCTTTCTCTCAAGACTCTGTCTATAACATAACCCGAGGTCTTATTAAACCACGGAAACAAGTATTGTTGGGTATTACTCTAAAAAAATTTAACAGGTAGCCAAAAAATAATTAATGTTGTTAATAAACAAGATCACTGCTTAAATTACAGTAGCATTGTGGAGCTTGAGACATCTGCAGCATACTCGTATGATTCACGGAGACTACGCTGTCCCACAGGTATTTACCCAACGCCTATTTTAGCTTGTAGAGTTGCATGGGACATATCAACAGATTTGGCGACACAACGTCGGGAAAAAATACACTGCATGATGCTGTGGGCATCGCATATCAAAGTATACCAACAGGAGAAGAATTGAATATGATCCAGTGCAGTGCGGCCTTATCGACGGATGACCGATACGACTGTTCGATTGCCATTCGTGATCAAGGAGCCCGACGAAAACGATCCTTCGAACCCTCCACCTTCGTTACTCTAAGATATGCTAAACAAAAGCGGCCAGGGTCTTTGCAGGACTGTATCGAGCCAATTGAAGAGCCTGCAAATTTAACATCATTCAAACACATTAACTTTATGTGGTTATTTTTGCATGCGTTGAGGATTGACAGCACGCCAATGTGGCAGGGGTACAATGCCAAGATTTACGATGATTACAGCACTATTCAGAAAGTAGAATACTTGACTCAAATCAACGATTCCCCCACGGATCCAGCGGTTTTGAAAGAAACTATGAGACGAGCGTTGCAAATAGCTTCCGAGTGCGATAAAACATATTTTTGCGTTACGTACGACCTGGCAATGGCTAAAATAGCCTTACACATACAGAAAGCTGGAGATGAATTTAAAAATGTATTCATCAGCTTAGGTCCTTTTAACATTATGCTCTCTTACCACAAAGCATTGGGAAAATTTCTAAGTGGCTCTGGTTTAATAAATATGTTCGTAGACTGTGGTGTCTTAGCAACTGGTTCTGTCAAAGCTGTTTTGGGCGGCAAGCATTTTAATCGTTGTCGAAAAATTCACCCAATGCTTTCGCTTGCGTTACAGATTTTGCATTTTGAAAGCTTTTCTCCTTCGCGTGAGCGTGACGTTCAGTCAGCGCAGGATTGTTTACAGAATTTTAATAATCGAAAGATTGTTTGTCCGACAATTACTAATGATACGTGCAAATATGTGTACGATAGATATGAACAGTATCAAACAGACACGCTGGAAGGGCAGCATGGTAAAAAAATTCAAAATTTTTTTAACGTATGTTAAATTGGTGGACTATCACTTGATATTGGAGTACAGTATTCGAGCTGGGGATTTTAACATGTATTTATATGTACTACCAAAATTAGCAAATATTTTTTTTACAATGAATCATTACAATTACTTACGCTATTTAACTATTTTTCATGACAAATTTATCTAAATCGAAGAAACGCATCCTGGCTTACTGGACGATTACAGAAGTTGCTTCGTTGATATTCGTCGAACTTCAAAACCATTCTCGCGAATCCCGACAGACCTTACGTTAGAGCAAACCGTTAACAAAGATGCTGCTTCTAGAGCATCGGGAATAATAAATATTACGAAATCTGTTTCCGCTTGGCAAAAATGGTCCATAACCCACTCTCTGCGTACTAGTATCACTTCGAAAATTTTGGAGTCCTGCGGAATGTCGTCCGACAATATCAGCAAAGAATTGGAAAGATTCGTTATTGTTAAAAATAGCACTCAATTGCAATCTTTAATCAATTGCATGAATTACAGCAAGTTATTCACCGTGTAAAATGTCTACTTTTGCACCAAAAAATCTAATATTTTACATGATATACACTTTTTTACGTATGACAAACGGTCGGAAAGGACTCTTCAAAAGCAATAACATTTGCTTTAATGGTTTACATTTTTTTAGGTCACCTGTCACTAGTGACAAGATAAATATCCTTGTTTGATATCCACTTTTGCACCAGAAATTACTGTTTTTATCGTATTATTTCCTTTGTCACATAATAGAAACAGTTTATTAAGACTTATTAAGGGTGCATAGATTTGTTGCACTGAATTTTAACATTGAAGCTAATGTGATCATAGTGACTAGCGTAATATCCGTGTTGGATGTACGTTTTTAGACCTGAAAAATACATTATATCTATTATCCTCTTTTTTAAATGTGACAAACAGCCTAATATGACTTATCAAGTGTGAATACAATATTTTTGACCAGTGCAGTAACCCCTTCTTACCTGATTTGTCTGATAATGTATATAATATATCATCCGGCAAGTCCATATCGAATGAAATTTACGTTTTTTTGTCATCTGTCGAAACCGCTGTTACCGCGCAACGTTGTTGCTTTATTGCTGAGGCACGCAACAATCCAGACGTATTTGACCAAGCGATAAAAAAAAAAAATTGTTAACTTTGATGAAAAAAGCGTAAAAAAGGTCAAGATAGATGGAAAAGTAGAAGAAATTAACATTCAGAGAGACGTTTTTGGTAGATTGCTGTACACATCGCTTGAACACGAGATGGACATTGAAAAAGCATTGAGCTACCCTCTTGCACCAATTTCTTTAGCATTTTGTGATAGTGATGGAGAAATTTGCAAGACAAAAAAGTCAGTAGTACTTCAGGAATTTTATACATACACGATACATAATAACTATTTTCCAGCTCCCGACATTACGATATTCGACGGCTTTTATTTTCTGCACACCTTAAGAAATCTGCCAGAAAGCTACGAAAAATTATCAATACATATTTTCAAATTGTTGGTGTATAATCAGAAAGAAGTGCACATCATTTTTGATGAATATGAGACGCCCGGTATTAAGGGCTATGAACACAAGTTGCGAGGTGAAGACAACACGTACTACGACATCAGACGCGGAAATAAACGTCCCGCCGAGTTCAGCTAATTAATGAAAAGTAAATATTTTAAGGAAGCGTTCGTTCAGTTTCTTATAGACGATTGGATAAGTGATGACTTTTTCGTGCTATGCGATGGAAAAATCGTCAAGGTCAACTACGACCAGTGTTATGCATTTGAAGTGTCAGAGGTCAATAAGCTGAAGAGAACAATTGACTTTAATTTGTCGTGCAATCGGAAGGAGGCTGATATGAAAATCGTACACCACATTTGCCAGCTCAATTTCCGTTGTACGGTTCATATACGGTGCACAGACTCAGACATACCAGTCATCATACTTTCCAACTTTAAATTTCTGAAGTCCGATGTAAAAATAATTATTGATCAAAGTACTAGTAAGAAAGCTGTGTACTATAATATAAACAAAATTTATGATAAACTTAGATCCGAACTGTCTCGCTCGCTTGCTATATGCCACATATTTACGGGAAATGATTTTTTCCGGCTTTTTTCCGGGAAGACAAGAAAAAACCTTTTAATGTTTTGAAAAAAAATGAAAAATTCCAACAGTCATTTATAAATCTCTTACGCGTCAAGCCAGCTCAATTATCAACATCCAGTGACGTTTTCTAGGCGACAGAAGAGTTTGTATGCAGGCTGTATGGTCTCACAACAAAAGATGATGTCAATAAAGGACGCTATAAATATTTAGAAAATTTAGAAAACCCGGAATGACAACGAAAAAGTTAAAAAAATAGAACTGGAAGTTACGATCTTTGCATTCTGCCACCTACTCGACAGGAGCTGTTGCAGCACATATAGCCAACTATGTACATCAGTAGTATATGGTGCAATGCACACATGCGCAACCCCAGTGACTACCGGCCGGAAGACTGTGGATGGACTCTACTTGACGGACACTCAGAATTCTTTTGGTTCGATGGACCTCAAAGTCCATCATTTCAAGAAATTGTACAGAATTCAAAAGTTACTGCAATGCAATAAATAATTATAAATTATTCCTATTTATATTTATTATAAAAAATGTATAATCTGTGTTACAGAAGCAATTGTCAGTGATGAGGACGAGTGTGACGACGATAGTGATGCAGATTGTTTCAGTGATTATGTTACCACGAGTGAAGACGAATGGGAGAATTAATAGGCTGTCATGCTGCTATACAATATAAATACTATTATTTTATATTTTTTTATTCATTTAGTATTAAGTACATCAAATAAATTTTGGCAAATTAATTTTGACAAATAATCGTCATAAGTATAGTACTTTGTTCAACAGATTCTGTTTACCACTTTGTGTATTATTCATTTCAGAGATTGCAGGGTATGTGTTTTTGTCGGACAAGACGTACGCTGCAATATTTATGTCGGACATTATTATCGTTCAATGTAAAATATGTTTCCTAACATGAGTTATTTATGTCGGATAAGAGGCAATAAAAAAAGTGACTATCGGAAAATCGACATGTTTGACGTGTCGGACTCGCAACACAATGCATTAATTTTGTCGGACAGTGTTACCCTTCCGCGGAGAATGAATAAACAAAGTGATTCACCAAATATCAGCTTGTAGGTAATAAAAAAAGATACTACCGAAATGATGACATATTGCGCCTGTCCGACGCTTAAACTGCAGCGGCCATTTTGTCGGCCCAGTTTATTTCCTTCTTTTGACGATCACAATCATACGATTAAAATTAAAATCAAGTGGAAGGTAATGAAAAAAGATACCCTCGCTAAACAGACACGTTTAAAGCTAGGGGTGTGAAAATGCTGCATATTTAAGTCTTCTATAGAAAAAGTTGTCCGACTCCTCAAGATGAACGCATCTGCGTAGTATCACCTTGTAGGTAATAACTGCAAAAAAGTTCGCTGGGCCCGCCGACTATATATATTAAGGTTAAGTGTAGCTCATACTTGAATGTTGATTATTTGCAGTGAAGTAATAGTTATAATCGTCTTTTACTGTGTAAAAATAATTTGCGGTTCACCATTTGTAAAGTATGAACATTCATACATAACAAAATGTAATTATCTTTTGTTAAATATTTGTTATGTTACCAATCAAAAAGGCAGATTTAATTCACGATTTCAGAGTTTTAAATTTATCTTTAAGTAAGTAGAATAATTTTTATTGGATTTTTAATAATTAGGATATGTATTAATTTCCAATTGCTGCTTGAAGCAATGATAAAATTCTAACAATTAATTTTAAAATAATAATCAATAGAAAATTGTTCATGTTGTGACTCTTTGAAAAACTTTCTCAACAACGTGAGCTGCTACATAAATTATGGCGTTGATACATATAGCAACTGCATAGTTATGATAACAAAGATTAAATAAGTACAGTAACTTTTAACATGCATAAAGTTAGGGGGTTGGCGTGCGGAGCACGCAGGGAGCGAAGCCCCACTTGCATATATATGTATATATATATATATATATATATATGTATATTTTCATGTATGGTGACTTATGCGGACATTTTATAAGTGAATAGGTACTTATGCAGACACTGTTGGAATTATGCGGACGTCCGCATAAGTTTTTTGAAATATATAAGTGTATC
>JAPYYV010007519.1:0-14176 GCA_030522625.1 Copidosoma aretas | reverse complement strand
GCGCCTGGTAGGAGAAGGAGAGGAGGGGCGCCACTACGCACACAAGCTTGAAGCTCGTATTTGCTATAGAAATATTAGAAAGGTATGCTTGAGGCAGTGAACGCTCTCCGCTCCTCCTTCTGTGAGCACGAGTGTACGCGCTATCTCGCTCTCCATCTCTCTCTCATGCATTGACGACACACACACGGTCACCTACAAGTGACCAACTTTTCATCAACAAACTGTAATAAACTTTTATAATTTTCCAATTTACAGTATATTGTAGATCATAGAGCAAAATCATTTGAATGTGTATGTCAAATCAATTACTCGATTTATTTGAAACAATTATATTATATTTTCAATGATAAAAAATTCTTAATTTGGCGTAGTATTCTGATACTGTTAAGGTAGGTTTTACAATTTAAATTACAGTTAAATCTAATGCGCCATGGTAGTACCTTAAAAGTAAAATAAATCTAGAAAGTGTCCTGCAAATCAGCAATATTTACTACCAATTACAATTTGAATTTACATAACACTGAACCTCATGGTCTAAGAAGTGGCCAGGTTGGTAAGAGGGGAAAATTTATTTAATAATACAGGAAAAAATAATCCAGAAATAATTGTATCTTGTGCGGGAGTCAAGGGGGGCCAGAAGGAACCGGGAGTTGCCAGAAAAGGCCGAGGGGCCTAATTACCAGCCAAAACCTTACAACTGCATATTACAGGAATATATATGTATGTACTGGTGAGGCTTTTCCCCCCTGCGCACTCCGCGTGCCAAACCCCAACTGTTTTTGGGTCATCGTTTCACAGACTGTGTAATGATTTAAACATTTTTTAACAAAAAGCAATTTCTAAAGGCCAAACCTTTTATAAAAATAGTATATATTTAAAAATACCACTTTTTTTATATGGTCAATCGTAGGTTGCTTTATTCAGACGTAAAACTAAAGATGGTATTTCTACAGTAAATGAAGATGAAAATGATAGAGGTAAAAAATATTGCTTGAACGGGAATCCTTGAATAAGAAACTAATGAATTTTTTTGTACTAATAAAAAAATCTACATTTTTTCTGAATAGATGAGGTTTATAGGTCAGTGCTAATACATATCAGATAATGTAAAACAAAATAGTAATAATGAAGTTATGATATAAATATTTTACCTTATTTACTGCTATTACATGACATGTTGTCATAGTATTTTATCAGCATATTGTTATTAAAAAAAGATTTATTTGAAACACCCATATATTTTGAGAGAAACTTATTCCTTTATATAAATTGATGTAAATAATGTTATTTGTAATAGTTTTTTTAACGGATCTTATTTTTATGTGATTCCTTTTATACGCATTAAAAAACAGTTATGCAAATATAGTTTTTTATCATTTTGCAAAACTATAAGAATATTTCTTTAATATTCTTTCAATTCATTCTACATGTTTCTTTTAAGCTTATTGTCTTAGTAGGATGTGGGAGACTGACGGGATATTCGAAAAATATTAAGTTTATTGCATATTACACAATCAATATTATTCAAACAATATATACATTTTTTTGCTACATAAGCTACAATTCTTTTATCATAAACTGTAGAGGAGCTATGTCTTTCTGTGAATTTATATCCAATTGGCCTTGTGCCCAAATTCAAGAGAACGCCCTCTAAAAAAGATCACAAAAGAATTTTTAACAACTGTACTTCTATCAAATAAACTTATACATATGTAAAAAAAATATACACATTTATATGTATATGTACTAGTGAAGTTTCGCCCCCCTGCGTGCTCTGCGCGCTAACATTATATGCCTTGAGGACATTGAGCAAAGTTCTACATTTTTAATTTAGGTCTTTAAATAAACATCTATTTTCAATCTAAATCCATGAAAAATTGAGTAAGTATATTGCTTGGATTAAAAAATTGTAATACAGAAATTAATATGATATAAAACGTTAAGGGGTATTACAAATTTATGTGCTCTATGAAACACAATTTTTTTGGATCTCTTCTTTACTATACTAAATTTGTAATATAAGTAATGTCCTTTTTAATATGCTTCAATTATAAGATATTATACAATAAGATAGGTGCACTTCTTTGAGTTGGATACAAATCATTTTATAAAATTTTGCAACATTGTACGAGTGCATATTCTACTTCAAAAAATATCTTTCTATAATGGGTATGTTTTTAGATTTTGTTTGATTTTTTTAAAAGCTTGTTTTACTTCTTAAATAATTTCATCTAGAGCCACAGAAAGAAATTTCCAGAAATATTTAACTATTGATATGTTATATGCAATCGTTGATGAGTTGATAAATTTTTGAAGTTTATAGTGGCTAGTTATTTCTTTTTTAGGGAATTTATTACGAATCGTTAATAAATTATAAACAGTACAAATAAAACAAAAGAGAAAATTATAATCAAAATATGTCACGACGGATCCATAAACTTTTTTTTTCTTTTACACAATAAGTTTTTTTTGGTTTTTACTGGTATTGGTAAGACCACAGAACAAACATATATCACAAAATCCATAAAAAAAAATCTCTATCGGAGTATAAAAATTCGGAAAGATGATTTCATGGACTACACTGTCTAGAAGCAATGAAATGCGTTTCAACAGGGCTTTTCCTCTTTGTATCTATGGAGTACAGCCTAAATTTTTCGGAGGACACCTAATAATATTACTTTTGGAAGAACTAGAGCAATGAAAACGCAGCAGCGCCAATATCGAATTAGAGCGCTCTTTTAGATTTATTATTTTTTTCTGATTGTTACAGTATTTGTTCAGAAGGTTATCTTAAGTACGTTAACATGCCTTTAATTTAAGTCTTGGTATAGTCGAAAACGTAAACTAGGCAGCAGTTACGAGGAATTTTTTTGATTAATCATAAAATTTTAAATTACTAAACTATGCCACTTAATCTATCGCAAAAGAGACTTAAGTTTGTCATTAAATTATCATATCTTTTTTTATATTGTTGCAAAATAATTCTTTATTTGTCGCCGAACATTCTTAACTATTTTTTTTTAATTTATCGCTTTACATAAAGAATAGTTCTAAGTTTACTGTGAAAATACTAAAATTTTTCTCCAGTTTCTCTCAAGTTTTAATTTACAATTCAATTTATTGTAATGAATTGCTTCCCTATCTTACGATTACATAAAAACAACGTAGTGTCTTATGAAAGTTCGATCATAAAAAATACAATGTAAATACCATAGAAATTTTGAAAAATACTGTAAAAGTAGCCGCACGGTAAGGGGTCGAGGGAAGCCTTGTTTAATCCTACCATCTTGTGATCGTGATTTTTTAAGTTGTTTCTGTATAAACACATTTAATCACGCATTTATGACCACGAGAGCCACACCTTAGCCAATAGCAGACATACTGCTTTACTGTTTACCAAAATCCAGCGCATTGTTAGGCAGTTGTTATATTTATCAACGCCATACTTTATGGCAGCCTGCGTTGCTCAGTAAGCTTTCTGAATGAGTAAGTATCACAAAAGTTGTAACGCTGCTGCGCCTAAGCTATAGTGGCGTTTTTTACGTTTGAAAGCATATACATATCTCTGTACATGTAGTCATAAGGATTAAATATTTTCTGCCTCCCCGCCCTCACCCCTTTTAGCCCGCTACAAATCACAGGAGAATTCGTTATACTTATACGTGTTTTGTATGATCGTCATTTGTTTGTGACCCCTTCCCCTCTCCTCTCTCCGACCAACTCAATAATTCGATCGTTTTCTCCGAGACTTCTATTTTGGATTTATAGATTTCTATTTTTCGGTGGCACCCTCCCTCCACAACCCCCCCCCCCCCTCTTTCTCACCCACCGCCATCAAAAACTTAGAAATTTTTTAGGTTTTGTCAACCCCCCATCGAAAAGTTATAAATTTTCTACATTTAACCTAGCCCTTCCTAATCCCTTCTCAAAAACTAAGAAATTTTTAGCCGATACTTATTTTCTTAGATCGCCCAAAGATCGATATAGTCACCCGAAAGACACTATCTCGCCGAACTCTGCCGAAAACAGACGAACTATTCCCAATACAGACAAACCCTCTTATTAGAGCCCCGTCGAATATTTCTGACAACAACCGATTGCAGCTAAGGCGGCTTCTTTACATTCCTTTTGCCTTTTTTATTTTGCCCGCACGACTTAATTGGCAAATAGACAGACGCAGACGAATAAAACGTGATTGTCAGTAAAACGGGAGACCCGCACGGTCGAGCTAAATACGAAATAAAAATATAATACAATTTAAGTACATACAACCAAATAAACAAATAAACTCGCCTGCTTATACCGTTTATTATTAGATTATTTAGTAGTTACGAGTGTGAACAGAATATTCTATTGAGTTTCGGAATAAGGTACATGGGATAGTAACACTTAGCTACAGGAATGGGGCAGAGCGACTGATTCATGCACATGGCGCAAAAACAAAGAGTTTGCAAACCATGATTGTGCTGAAGACTGGCGAACTATATCTGAACATTTATAGGCTAAGATCTCCCAATCGGTAACCGTGGTTTTTTTCGTACAAAATATAATTAGCAATGTATTTCCGTGTACTATACTTACTGTGAAGGTGTATTATACTTTTAATCATGATGTATATAGACAAGGTTCGCTAGATAGCACATACTTTTGACAACAGAGATAAATAATCAGATTTTAGAGAAAATTAGCTCAATATATGTCAAAAAGAAAACATTTGTTTTGCTACTACTTTAAAAATAACTAGCTTTGCTCTACTGCGGCAGGAAACAAGAAACGTCACTGTTAGTGATACTGCTGATCCAAGCAAGTCAGACATCAAACGAAAGCTTATGAGACGTAGAATTGATTAGCACTTTAGGGCTCCAAGATCAAAGTTTTATTTTAATGTTATAAATAAAAATAGGAACGAAAAAACACGTGGTGGCTCTAGACTGTTTCACAAAATTGCATCTTAAATCATTTCTTCTCACTATTTTGACCTCAAACTTTGAAATAATGCTATTAAAGGGTAATATTACAATACTGTTGTAAAAATTTTGGGATTTGAACAATTTGTAACAGACTTTTCTCAATTAAAGTGGTGCATTCCGTGAATTTTGAGGTTTTCATTAATTGTTCCTTCTAAAACAAAAATAAGTTGAAGAATTTTACAAAAACTGTAAAAAATTACATCATCTCAGGAATATTTTCATCCATTTTAGTGATGATTGATAAACAATCGCGTGAGATCTAGCAGGTTAAACACAACCGCTTGCTCCGCACTGCTTATGCACCCACTAGGTATGGCATTATGCACTGGAGCCACTATAATAACTTAGACTGCAATCGTACGTTTCTGTATCAAAATATTTATCTCATGTAAAACAATATTGGGAAAAGTTAGGATTTACAGCTAGTAATTTTGACTATTCGTCTAGTCTATAACGCGCCTATAAAATTATAACATAAATAAAAATTTTGTATGAAAGAAAGGATGCTGTCCATGGTTACCTTGTATGACCCCGGACTAACTATGAAAAATAGGGGGTTGGAGTGCGGAGCCCGCAGGGTGTCAAAGCCCCACTAATACATATCTTCCTATATTATATAGTTGTGTGAACAAAAGTAAGTTTCAGCCCCTCCTGCTCCTCCCCGCTGCCCCTCAAATCACGTAGCTATTCGTTGATTTTTACGTGATTTTTAACAAAATTTTGTTTGCGTGAGCTCCCCCCGGCTCCCCGCAGATCCCACTCCACCATCCCCAGCACAAACCCAGCTCCCCTTTACCTCCTCATCACCTCTCACTTACTTAACCTAATTATAAGTTCATCGATAGGATTTTATAATTTGGTTTCATTTAGAATAATAACTTCTCCATGTTTTAAGATTATAATTATAAGAGAAATTGACACTGATCCCGAAATCTCCCAAATACTATTAAAGTTGATTAGGGCAGCTCAAAAAACTTTCCCATATTGCTGGTTGAGTCGAAATTATACACCGTAATGTACATAATGAAAAAAATACAAGGTGTCTTTCAAAGCAGCTATTGTAAGAGCCAATGACAGGCCTGTCATGTTTTTTACAATATTGAATCAATTGTTACGTGTATATTATTTAATATTTATGTTTGCAATGTTATTAAATTGCCCGATTTATTTATTAAATATTTAATATGGAAAAAAGCAGAGCCAGCCGATGATTGGTTCATGTGCATATACTAACGCACCTTGTTTTATATATAATCATATATAAGACATGACAATATGTATAGACAGCTGATCAGAACATAAGTAGCTATGTTCTTAGACGCAGGAAGTTCTTAGTTATAATGAGCGATCTGACTCAGCACATGTTTTTGCTGATTGATCGATAATCAGTTAGTTTCAAAATAATCTGGTTTATGTAAGATAGTCATCTTTTCTAACAGAATAACAATCATGCGTAAAATTAGAGTAAGACACAGTATACTATAAGAGGCATATGCACGGAAAGCAATGGTTACGTTGAAAATTTTTTGTTTTAATTTTATATTAAAAAGATATCAATCATGATCGGAGGTTGTGAAATGAACTGAATTATGATTCTGCAAAAGAAAAAATGATGTATAAAGTCTTAACTAATGACGTGTATTTGTTTTCAATACTGCACAAACGCTACTATAGGTCATCGGTAAATGAAGGTATTTACTTTCAATGAAAAGACCAAAAAGAGATTGTAATGCATTTTATTCATAATGTTCATATCAAGATTATTGATAATAATCGAAAAAACTATGGTTTTTGGCAAATACTTTTTATGCTATTTAAATTTTTGTAATAATGACTTAGTTTTAAAAAAAATTGTTCTACTGATACCTTTTTAAAAAATAAGATGTGTCCAAAATTTATTGATATACTGTTTTTATCTTTGATACATTATTTAAAAAATTAAAATTACATAAACTATAAGTATTCAAAACGATTAAAAAAGTATACCTGTGAAAATATTAAGAAACTACTTTAATATAACAAATTTAAAGTCTGTAATAAATTTTCCAAATTTTAATTTACAAATTTGACAAAACATCGTGTAGAAAATTTTTTTTCACAATAAGAGAATATTAGAATTCATGCAGTCAAAATATTCGAAACAGTAGGAAGTATCTTTAGCTAAAAAAAATATCATAAAATCACTAGAGTCTATAAAAGCTTTTCAAATAGAAAGGTAACAATTGTATAAAGTGAGTAAACAGTGCCGAACAAATGTAATGAGCATTCATGCATTATATCGACAAAATTATAGTACAAATATAAGTATAATGATAATCTTATATTAATGTAATATAGATGTGATGAAATTTATTTAAAAATCTGAGTATTGTTAGCATGTTGGTTATAGCTTTTACAGTTGTTCTATGACTATGTAAAGAAAATAATAATTTATTAAAAAAGAGAAAATTTCGGAAAAAATTGTGAAAAAATCGTGAATGTCACCATGTAACACTTAAGGATAAACGTGGACCTCCAATAACCACAAAACGAGTGGACTTAGCGAAAAATCATAAGAAAAATTATTAGAAGAAGGTCGAATTTCCTACACAAATATCAATGTGTTATTATATAGCGTTAATAGGCCAAGGGTTTAAAAAATTCTGAAAGAACAAAGGGACTTTTCCCATGTTATCTTTTATTTAAAACTTTGGCCCTCGTGAGGAACGGGTTAATTTCAATATTAAGAGCTAAAATTTAGCAGAATTTTTTTTTATTTATTTAGAAACGATTTAGGACAGACATGAAATAAAATTTAAAAATTCTCCAAATAAGGACAACCCTAATATACATATACATATGCATCAATATTAACCATAAATAACAAAAAGAGTCATTATCAGTTTTTAATCAGTAACAATTATTTGGATATCTTCAGTTATCTATGTTTGTACGCATGTGTGTATTAAAAAATAAATTCTTGTATTTGTTATTCAGATATGAGAGTAACAATATTGAAATATGGGCGTAAGCACGCAAAGCGCGCAGGGTGCATATTAGGGTGCTTCGCCCCCGGCACGCTCTGCACGCCAACCCCCATATTTCAGTAATATTATTCATATGTCTCAATAGAAAATACGAAAGTTTATTTTTTAACACATAAACATCCTTACAAAGATAGATAACCAAAGTGACCTCATAAAAATTCGCTAATAATTCGAACGAACATAGTCAATGGAAGAGTTTACTGATTTATCAAATGATTGTTGATAATTAAATACTGATAATGACTCTAATCAGTATTTACGGTTAACATTGATACATATGTATATGTGTGCAATATTTACGCAATCATTATTATTACAGAAACAGTTATGATCCTTTTTTTGTTATTTTTGATCATTTTAGAATCAGTTATGGATATTAGTTAGTAATAAGATATCATTTTAAAATTCTTTATGAACATTTTTGAATGGAAATTTGTTATTTTTTTTTTCTCATTTAGATTTTTGTATACTTCTAGATTTCCTTTTTTTGCATTGTAACTATTACAAATTCTTATCCTCTTGTATTAGTACTAATATTATTTAGAATAGAGGAGCTTATGTAATTGATCAACCATACAACAACATGCTAGAATTTCTTTTTACGTTGACATATTATTATAATTTATAACGCATAACATATTTTCGAACTTTTATTCTTCACTGTTGTGCGTTATTTCCCTAGATAAGAATCCTATATTTTCACATGACTCATCTCCCGCCTACATATCTCTCTATTATCTTTTAATCCTATATTTTTGACTGATATTACTATTTCAATTGTTATTTTTTCCTTTTCACATAGCAATGTGTGCTTTATATATTTTTTTTTTATCGCAGATGCTACAGTCTATCACCTACAAACTTCTAAACTCACCTATGTATTTTTCTTTGTGCTTTATTTTTCTCTCTGCTTTTTTCTATTTTTTTACATTTTACGGATGATAGAGTTGTCAATAACCATATAGTTAATCCGTATTTTGTGATTGACAAAAATCTTCCTTTCCTTTGTAAAATTATCTTTTATTTTATCAAGTTTATTTTCCTTTGTAGCTCTTTTTATAAATCATATGGTGGTCCAATTCTCAAGTTTCTCATATACTATAACTTCGCTGTCTATTTGTTATTATTTTTATTGATTAAATCGATTAATTCTTCGATTAGTCACAAGTAAGGCCACTTGCTCTTATCTATTTTTTTTATGTGCAAAAAGTAAATGAATTTCCTTTTTGTTATGCCTATTTCTAGGCTTAACCTTACCGCTTCCATTCGTCATACTATATCTTGGTATGTTTGCATTTAAACCCAACATGATATTTGCAAATCTGAATTTATTTTTTCACCTTTTTCTTTTCTTTTTCATTTCCAAATCCATGCCTTGCTCGCCAGCCTCAAGCTTCCGTATACAAGCGCGTCCAGCAAGATCGGACTACCTCGCGCGTGCGGCGCATTTTTCGCTTAAGCAGACTGTGTTTAACTCGCTCGTACGGACTGGGAAAAATCTAAAAAAATAATGAAAAAATGAAAATCGATAGCTTTTGACCTGCTCATGATGGTGCTATTCTTTTTTGCTCAAAAACCTTTTTCTGTGTTAAAATATGGCCTTGTATTTTTTTTTCGTTCATCTGAAATTCGCCACAGTTTTGAAAAATAAAATTTACACGAATCAAATAAGCAACACTCGGACCACACCTCCACAAATTTTTAGAGTCAAAAAAGCGTAAATGACAAGCAATCAAAGACGTTGAAAATGTGTCAGCCACGATTGACAGACAACTATATAGTTATAGTACAAACTGTAGACTCACTGATAAATACTTGACATTCATCAAAACATAGTTACGTTATGTATAAGTAGAAGTCATAAACTTTACTTGATCCTCTGGATAGTTTACGAACAATGGAATTTGCAACAAAGACAACTTTAAAGTTTCAATTTGTTCTAAAACTTCTTGAAGGATCGTACATTATCGTATTTGATTTAACATACTAACATAATTGTATGTTCGTGGGCTGAGAGAGCAAAGTCTCAAACAAATAAGATCTTTCATATTTTGTGCAATAGTATGTAAAATTATGATATTTGATGACTAAGTTTACCTATAAAAAACCTGGACGACAATGGAAAGAAGGTTTTTTTAAACGTCACCTAGAACTCACAATAAGGATGGCACAAAATTTGATCAAGGCACGGGCTGAGGCAACTGGAGAGTTTTTGAGACAATGGTTTTTAGGAGTCCGGTTGTTTTTGAGAAGTAAAAAAATGCTCACCTTAAAACTCTCTTAAGTATTCAATTGTGATGAGACAAGTGTAGAGTTGTGTCCCAAAGCCATACAAGTAAACAGTGGGATCAAAAAAACTGTACTAGCAAGTTAATGGCGACGAGAAAGTAAAACTTCACTACCATGTTTATGTACAACGCTGAGGGCACTCATGCCCCTCCTCTGATAATGTACAAATATAACGGTGCTATTCTAGACAAAGTCTTAATAAATTATCCACGTGATTGGGGCTTGGGAAACTCTGAAAGTGGCTGGCAGACCACTGAGACTTCTTCTAAATACATGACAAATGTATTTTATCTTTGGGCAATTGTTAATGAGCTTAAGTTCCCCATAGTGATTTACTTGGATGGTCATTCATACCATGCTTCTATGCCACTGATAAGATTCTGTAGAGATCACAATAATGAAATAATTAAGGTGTTTTCTCACTCAACCCACTTATCTCAACCGTTAGATGAGTCTTTCTTCGCACCTTTCAAAGCAAGCTGATCAAAAACTGTCAACAAGTGGAAAACAGACGATAATATAAGTCGTCTGTGAAAATAATATTGTGCGAATCTTATCAAAGTGACACTTGAGAATATGAGAGATGAAGCTTCAATTATTCGAAGTGGATTTAAATGCACTAAATTATGACCTTATTAAGGAAAATTTTATAGATTATGATATATTCAGTAAGAAAAAGAAAAAAAAAGCCATAACACCAGAATTAGCTCTTTATCAAGTAGGTAGTGGATTTTTGGAAGAATTTGAAACATCTCTTGATCAACAATTACAAAATGATTTTAAAGTATCTGAGTCAAGTGGAATATGGAATAGTGATAAGAAATTCGAAGTTTTGTTTGATTATTGGATAAGACGAAAAGGAAATGTGAATGTAAATTCAAAGAGCATAGAAAAAGATAATGAAGAATTAGCTTCTGCGCAGTCAGAAGAAACTCTTGGTACCTCATTTAGATCATAAGATAGTAGAACAACAGTGGTTAAATAAATTTTATTTTTACACTTTTTTTTTAATATTTTTTTTGTCAATAGAATCATTTATTGAACTTTAATCGTACTTACACTTTTTAACAAATCTTTATATATTTTTCATTTTATTTTTTTTATAAATTTAATTAAAACAGTTTGATTTGTATCATACACTTTGATAAACTTTTTATGCGGCAACATTTTAAGCTAGAATTGGATTTTTTTAAATTACGTCATTTTGAAAAACATGAAAAATTTTAAAAATTTTATTATGTTTAATTTTTTTGCAAGAATAAGAGTTTGAGATGGTTTTTTCAGGCAATTTTTCAACTAATAAATTTTTAAGCATACTGGTCGTTCTCATCGACCAAGAAATTTCACTGGCACCGGTGGCAGAAAGATCACACAATGTTTGTTCTATAATTAGTTACAATCCAGGATAAGATTGAAGATTGAGATATGGCACAAATACCCGTGATTGATGATGATACAGTAAATAATTTGGAGCCTAGTGGCATTTTAACCTTATAAAATGATGCTGAAATAGAGTATGTTGATTCTTTTGAAGAACAAAATATCAATGTGCATTACTCAAGTTGCTTGACAAATAATTCAAATGAAATCAATAAAGAAACAACTTCAAAATGTACTTAAAGTAAATTTATATATATATTTTTATATTTTTGCTCAAAAGTTGATTTTCACTATTTTTTATCCAATTATATTTTTTAGGCGAAATCTCATTTCTGAGCAATCCTACCCTAACTGTTAGTCAATATAAGGAGAAATCAGCCTCTAAGGATGACATTATTAAAAAAATTGTGAATCTCAAACAGCAACCCATTCAAAATAAAAAAAGAAAATCATGAAGGTTGGTCTAAGCGTTATTTTGTCTTCTATATTTCTTGTACAGCAAAAGTACCTGATTTTTTTGCAATATTTTTATTTACTTACAGGTACTGGAAATCTAAAAACCTAAGATGGTAGCAGCTGCAGCGTCAAATGAATTTTAGGACTTGTGTAAGCAAAAAGAAAATCAGAAAAAACGAAAGGAATTGGAAACACAAGAGTAGGTAAACTATAAGGATTCTAATCCAGTAAGGATTCTAATCGAGTAAGGGTTCTAATTCACTAGATTAGAACCCCTACTGAATTAGACCCCTCACTAGATGAGAACCCTTACTGGATTAGAACCCTACTAAATTAGACCCCTCACTAGATTTGAATCCTTACTGGATTAGAACCCTTACTGGATTAGAATCCTTACTGGATTAGAATCCTTATAGAGGTTTTTCGGCCTGGCAGCAGCCTTAAAACCGTTCAGCGTACACCCCTACTACCCCTACACCCCTACTATCCCTCACCCTTATTACCTAGTGGCAAGATTTTTTAGCCCGGGAAAAAAATTTTAAAACTACAATAAAAAATATAAGTATAATTAAATACGGACAAAAAGTTTAAAACTAACATTATTAAATCTACAATTGAATGAAGAAAAAAGTTCAAATTATGAATAAGAGAAAAAAATTGTCCTAGCTATTTGTAATCATTATTTTACACCCATTCCATGGACTCGGGTAAATCTAGGAGGAACTTTATGTAGAGTCTCACATTGTGATGAGCACAGTTGGCTTTGTATGCTCCATAATGATGTAGGCAAACAGTGGCTAGTTTTATCTTATCAGTTGGAGGATAGCCAAAATCTGCTATATCAGAAACATTAAATTTAAACCTCTCCAACCAGTGTTTTCTGACAGAGCCAAACACACACACTTTTCTGGCCTCTTGTAAGTGTTCTCGAAGAATCGTGCCTATGGTGCTGTATGCGTAATTTCCCGATTCCTATGAGATACCATGAAAACTGCGTTCCAACCAAATGTTTTTTCTTATACTTGTCAGAGAGTCGTTGCCATGGAAACGTTTCCTTGAAGAGAAGCACTATAGGCTCATGATCAGACTGGGGCGGCAGTATAGCTAGTTCCTTGAGAACTAAATCGTTGACGGGCTGACGGGCTGTTTGAAGCCCTGCATATCAACTATGAAATCCATTTACTTAAGTTTTTCATAACCTTCACGTTCAGGTACTGATGACTTATTGGTTGAAAAATTTTCTGTTGAATTTTTCAGCCAAGATTTTTTATTATCATCATCATCTTTGGTCGAAAGCTTTTCATACTTCACCTCGCTGGTGAATTTTCTAATGGTTGGTTTATGCGACATGTCAAATTTCAAAAGATTGTACAATTTTTACTATCTTTTTCCTTCGACTTTTTTTCTGCCCACTCCTCGGCGTGTCTCTTCTCAAATTTTTCCCACTCTACTTATCGTCGTTTATTCTCTTCTTCCTCTCTGCTGCTCTGTTGACCACCTTTCTCCATGACGGCTGGAAAATGAATGATGTTAGCAGCGCTATGCATCAGCTTTTATAGATTTACCCCCACCACCACTCCATATGAGTTTCTTGACGTCACCGCTCTTCATGAGTTTCTTGACGTCACCACTCATCGTACTGTACTGAACAATGCGATCATGTAGAATCAAGCAATAAGCCGATGTGCCGTCAGGAAAATGGGCGCCAGGTTCAAATTCCAAACGTACATCAACGGGAGCATTTTTCAGTGACTCATTTTGCTTGGAACAGTCGATGACGATGAAAGGTATACGAGATAAAAAGTGACTTTTGCTTAACATTGGAGCGCTATCTTTACCATAATATAAGTTCTGAAAATTAGTATACATATCATACAACAATAAATACTGATTTTTTGATATATCGAGATTAAGATCACCGTAGGGATAATATTGCGAGTTAAGATAGAGTTTTATATTTCTTATGTTGCAATGATCAAGCAAGCTAGCGCTAATGCTTCTCTGATTCTTACGGTTTGTCTGGAAAGCTAAAATTACGTAGCGCGGCTTTTCCAA